>CM036551.1:26808535-26906035 GCA_020745685.1 Tautogolabrus adspersus | reverse complement strand
TGCAGACGACATGAGGGAAAGTTTGGGATATGGTGCGTCATTTAAAAACAAAATGGTTGATATTGCTAATCCAGCACGCAGAGGCTCGTGCACCTGAAGAAAATCTGAATTTTTAATGTTCCCATCATGTGGACGGAGATAGAAGGACAGACTCAGCCGTCACTGCCAGAATCTGTCCCCGCTTTAAAAAACATAAACCAACGTGACAGCGAAGGCTTCAGAGGCCGAGCTGCTCAGGACCTGGAGGAGACGCTGACTGAGGACAGCCAGAGAGATTTAGCTGTACAGTATTTCTTTTCTCCAACCAAATCAGAAAATCCATTCAGCACATTAGCACAACTGCTAATTGCTGAGGTCTGTGTGTGTAACTGCACACATCGATCTGTGCACAACCTCCAACAGTTCAAATGGAGCGGTGAAATTAAAGACCCTGAGTGGATGGACAAAGATTTTGTGCCATGTTCAGCCACAGATATTATAACTACAGAGTGAAGTGAAGAGACCTGAATAAAAAAGAAACCATCGAGGTTAGAGGACGTAGCTGCATGTTAGCGATGCATGCTGTCTTTATTCTGAGTGAGTAATAAAAGTCAAAGGACAAAACGTGACATATATTTGATATATTGAACATAGCAGCAGGTAAACAGACTGTAACGTCTTCAGCAGGTAAACAGACTGTAACGTCTGCAGCAGGTAAACAGGCTGTAACGTCTGCAGCAGGTAAACAGGCTGTAACGTCTGCAGCAGGTAAACAGACTGTAACGTCTGCAGCAGGTAAACAGACTGTAACGTCTGCAGCAGGTAAACAGACTGTAACGTCTGCAGCAGGTAAACAGACTGTAACGTCTGCAGCAGGTAAACAGACTGTAACGTCTGCAGCAGGTAAACAGGCTGTAACGTCTGCAGCAGGTAAACAGACTGTAACGTCTGCAGCAGGTAAACAGGCTGTAACGTCTGCAGCAGGTAAACAGGCTGTAACGTCTGCAGCAGGTAAACAGGCTGTAACGTCTGCAGCAGGTAAACAGACTGTAACGTCTGCAGCAGGTAAACAGGCTGTAACGTCTGCAGCAGGTAAACAGACTGTAACGTCTGCAGCAGGTAAACAGACTGTCACACCTGCAGCAGGTAAACAGACTGTAACGTCTGCAGCAGGTAAACAGGCTGTAACGTCTGCAGCAGGTAAACAGACTGTAACGTCTTCAGCAGGTAAACAGACTGTAACGTCTGCAGCAGGTAAACAGGCTGTAACGTCTGCAGCAGGTAAACAGGCTGTAACGTCTGCAGCAGGTAAACAGACTGTAACGTCTGCAGCAGGTAAACAGACTGTAACGTCTGCAGCAGGTAAACAGACTGTAACGTCTGCAGCAGGTAAACAGACTGTAACGTCTGCAGCAGGTAAACAGACTGTAACGTCTGCAGCAGGTAAACAGGCTGTAACGTCTGCAGCAGGTAAACAGGCTGTAACGTCTGCAGCAGGTAAACAGGCTGTAACGTCTGCAGCAGGTAAACAGACTGTAACGTCTGCAGCAGGTAAACAGACTGTAACGTCTGCAGCAGGTAAACAGACTGTCACACCTGCAGCAGGTAAACAGACTGTAACGTCTGCAGCAGGTAAACAGGCTGTAACGTCTGCAGCAGGTAAACAGACTGTAACGTCTGCAGCAGGTAAACAGACTGTAACGTCTGCAGCAGGTAAACAGGCTGTAACGTCTGCAGCAGGTAAACAGACTGTAACGTCTGCAGCAAGTAAACAGACTGTAACGTCTGCCGCAGGTAAACAGACTGTCACACCTGCAGCAGGTAAACAGACTGTAACGTCTGCAGCAGGTAAACAGGCTGTAACGTCTGCAGCAGGTAAACAGGCTGTAACGTCTGCAGCAGGTAAACAGGCTGTAACGTCTGCAGCAGGTAAACAGGCTGTAACGTCTGCAGCAGGTAAACAGGCTGTAACGTCTGCAGCAGGTAAACAGACTGTAACGTCTGCAGCAGGTAAACAGGCTGTAACGTCTGCAGCAGGTAAACAGGCTGTAACGTCTGCAGCAGGTAAACAGGCTGTAACGTCTGCAGCAGGTAAACAGGCTGTAACATCTGCAGCAGGTAAACAGACTGTAACGTCTGCAGCAGGTAAACAGACTGTAACGTCTGCAGCAGGTAAACAGACTGTAACGTCTGCAGCAGGTAAACAGACTGTAACGTCTGCAGCAGGTAAACAGGCTGTAACGTCTGCAGCAGGTAAACAGACTGTAACGTCTGCAGCAGGTAAACAGACTGTAACGTCTGCAGCAGGTAAACAGACTGTAACGTCTGCAGCAGGTAAACAGACTGTAACGTCTGCAGCAGGTAAACAGGCTGTAACGTCTGCAGCAGGTAAACAGGCTGTAACGTCTGCAGCAGGTAAACAGGCTGTAACGTCTGCAGCAGGTAAACAGGCTGTAACGTCTGCAGCAGGTAAACAGGCTGTAACGTCTGCAGCAGGTAAACAGGCTGTAACGTCTGCAGCAGGTAAACAGGCTGTAACGTCTGCAGCAGGTAAACAGGCTGTAACGTCTGCAGCAGGTAAACAGACTGTAACGTCTGCAGCAAGTAAACAGACTGTAACACCTGCAGCAGGTAAACAGGCTGTAACGTCTGCAGCAGGTAAACAGGCTGTAACGTCTGCAGCAGGTAAACAGGCTGTAACGTCTGCAGCAGGTAAACAGGCTGTAACGCCTGCAGCAGGTAAACAGGCTGTAACGTCTGCAGCAGGTAAACAGGCTGTAACGTCTGCAGCAGGTAAACAGGCTGTAACGTCTGCAGCAGGTAAACAGGCTGTAACGTCTGCAGCAGGTAAACAGACTGTAACGTCTGCAGCAAGTAAACAGACTGTAACGTCTGCCGCAGGTAAACAGACTGTCACACCTGCAGCAGGTAAACAGACTGTAACGTCTGCAGCAGGTAAACAGGCTGTAACGTCTGCAGCAGGTAAACAGACTGTAACGTCTGCAGCAGGTAAACAGACTGTAACGTCTGCAGCAGGTAAACAGGCTGTAACGTCTGCAGCAGGTAAACAGACTGTAACGTCTGCAGCAAGTAAACAGACTGTAACGTCTGCCGCAGGTAAACAGACTGTCACACCTGCAGCAGGTAAACAGACTGTAACGTCTGCAGCAGGTAAACAGGCTGTAACGTCTGCAGCAGGTAAACAGACTGTAACGTCTGCAGCAGGTAAACAGGCTGTAACGTCTGCAGCAGGTAAACAGGCTGTAACGTCTGCAGCAGGTAAACAGGCTGTAACGTCTGCAGCAGGTAAACAGACTGTAACGTCTGCAGCAGGTAAACAGGCTGTAACGTCTGCAGCAGGTAAACAGGCTGTAACGTCTGCAGCAGGTAAACAGACTGTAACGTCTGCAGCAAGTAAACAGACTGTAACGTCTGCAGCAGGTAAACAGACTGTAACGTCTGCAGCAGGTAAACAGGCTGTAACGTCTGCAGCAGGTAAACAGGCTGTAACATCTGCAGCAGGTAAACAGACTGTAACGTCTGCAGCAGGTAAACAGACTGTAACGTCTGCAGCAGGTAAACAGACTGTAACGTCTGCAGCAGGTAAACAGACTGTAACGTCTGCAGCAGGTAAACAGACTGTAACGTCTGCAGCAGGTAAACAGGCTGTAACGTCTGCAGCAGGTAAACAGACTGTAACGTCTGCAGCAGGTAAACAGACTGTAACGTCTGCAGCAGGTAAACAGACTGTAACGTCTGCAGCAGGTAAACAGGCTGTAACGTCTGCAGCAGGTAAACAGGCTGTAACGTCTGCAGCAGGTAAACAGGCTGTAACGTCTGCAGCAGGTAAACAGACTGTAACGTCTGCAGCAAGTAAACAGACTGTAACACCTGCAGCAGGTAAACAGGCTGTAACGTCTGCAGCAGGTAAACAGGCTGTAACGTCTGCAGCAGGTAAACAGACTGTAACGTCTGCAGCAGGTAAACAGACTGTAACGTCTGCAGCAGGTAAACAGGCTGTAACGTCTGCAGCAGGTAAACAGGCTGTAACGTCTGCAGCAGGTAAACAGGCTGTAACGTCTGCAGCAGGTAAACAGACTGTAACGTCTGCAGCAAGTAAACAGACTGTAACACCTGCAGCAGGTAAACAGACTGTAACGTCTGCAGCAGGTAAACAGGCTTTAACGTCTGCAGCAGGTAAACAGGCTGTAACGTCTGCAGCAGGTAAACAGACTGTAACGTCTGCAGCAGGTAAACAGACTGTAACGTCTGCAGCAGGTAAACAGGCTTTAACACCTGCAGCAGGTAAACAGTCTGTAACGTCTGCAGCAGGTAAACAGGCTTTAACGTCTGCAGCAGGTAAACAGGCTGTAACGTCTGCAGCAGGTAAACAGACTGTAACGTCTGCAGCAGGTAAACAGACTGTAACGTCTGCAGCAGGTAAACAGACTGTAACGTCTGCAGCAGGTAAACAGGCTGTAACGTCTGCAGCAGGTAAACAGGCTGTAACGCCTGCAGCAGGTAAACAGGCTGTAACGTCTGCAGCAGGTAAACAGGCTGTAACGTCTGCAGCAGGTAAACAGGCTGTAACGTCTGCAGCAGGTAAACAGGCTGTAACGTCTGCAGCAGGTAAACAGACTGTAACGTCTGCAGCAGGTAAACAGACTGTAACGTTGCAGCAGGTAAACAGGCTTTAACACCTGCAGCAGGTAAACAGTCTGTAACGTCTGCAGCAGGTAAACAGGCTGTAACGTCTGCAGCAGGTAAACAGGCTGTAACGTCTGCAGCAGGTAAACAGACTGTAACGTCTGCAGCAGGTAAACAGACTGTAACGTCTGCAGCAGGTAAACAGACTGTAACGTCTGCAGCAGGTAAACAGACTGTAACGTCTGCAGCAGGTAAACAGGCTGTAACGCCTGCAGCAGGTAAACAGGCTGTAACGTCTGCAGCAGGTAAACAGACTGTAACGTCTGCAGCAGGTAAACAGGCTGTAACGTCTGCAGCAGGTAAACAGGCTGTAACGTCTGCAGCAGGTAAACAGGCTGTAACGTCTGCAGCAGGTAAACAGACTGTAACGTCTGCAGCAGGTAAACAGACTGTAACGTCTGCAGCAGGTAAACAGGCTGTAACGTCTGCAGCAGGTAAACAGGCTGTAACGCCTGCAGCAGGTAAACAGGCGGTAACTGCAGCGTAATGGTTGATGGATCATAGTGTGTCCACTCAAAGTTTTTTTTGTCCCTGACAGGCTCCGGTTGTTATTCTTTGTTACATCTCTCTCTACAAACACTACATTCATAATAAAAACAACAGTTAATCTGAACTACCCGTTTCAAACAATAATGTCAGACTCACTGAGGCAGTGGTAGAGCATAAAAACACTTCCTCTGCATCCTGATGTGTATTTGTGTTGTTCTACCGAGTTAACCCAATGTCAAATGTACACACTCTGCCTCGGGTGTTTTCTTTCCGTCCCTGTTTGAACCCGTCGTGGTCACTTTGTGAGCCTCAGGCAAATATAACCACAGTCCTCAGGCGGAGTCAACAAAAAGCTGCTATCCACCCCAAACACACGTTACCACATATAAAGAGAGCTCACAGCAGCCGTGTGTGTGCTTTAAAGCTGCATATTAAATTTTACGATCCTTGTTATTGTGGCATGTGAACAAGAAGTGTCTCAGCCGGGGATTCACCTGATCTCCTCAAACTTCTGCACGTCTCTACCTGCTAATAACACTTTGCTGCTTCTTTCTTAAAGTAAGCTTTTGTCTTTACTTTGAGCTTCTTTAAAAAGTTGCACTTGGGGATCCAGCGAGCCATGACTCTTCATTTTCTTTGTGTTCATGCCCGAACAATGACATCATCTATCTGAAGCGCCGCTCTGCAAAGCTACCTCCATCCTGACCTCTAATTGGGCAGCAGTTTGTGCCGGAGGGAGCATTACACCGCATCCCTAAATGGCTTCTCTGGGCCACTGCACAGGACATTTAGTTAAAGTTGGTCATTCTGCGTCCCTGGAGAGCCGCTGAAGAGTTTGCCACATTGCCTGGAAGAAAGTGCAAAGACATCCAACGTGCTGTAGCTGACAGGATTGTGTGCTGAGGTCCCTGGATGCAGTCAGGATGGCAGAGCGCGCAGCGTGGAGCTAAGTAATGCCCCGCTGCATCCGCCTAATAAGCTGTAAATAATCGCTCTGCTCTTTTCTCGCTGTTCTCCGCAGTGTAATAAGAAAACATTGGGCTGGATCAAGTTTTCCAGCAGCTCGGGGAACGGCTCCCTGGTGGAGCATCTCTTGTTTTTCAGCATTACCTTAACACAACATGGACGTAAATCACAGACGAGAGGACTTGAACACTCTGAGGGAACCTTTGTTTCTGCTATGAATCGATATGAACTCGTCATTTTACTTTTCAAAGATGTGGAAGAGCAGGAAGTGACCAGGCTGATGTTTTTAAGACTCTTAAACCATATCTTAAAGATATCAAAATGAAAATTGTGAAGCCTAAAGCTTTGGTTAGATTTGTAAATGCTGCTGCACCTGTAATACTTTTAATATCCTCTGTTTGGACTGTAGTAAACATCCTCTTATTTCTGTTTGAGCTGATTTAAAAGACGATGGCACAAACAACAAGAGTCGTATCTTGTTGTTGCAGAAAGAATGAAGGCTCTAGCTTTATGTTTTTCTTCCATATCAAAGCCTCTCTGCTGTCACATTCATTAACAGTGTTCAGAACAGACTTGCTGTGGTATCAAAACAGGCTTTTTTACTAGACGGGCTTTCGTGCAGTAAATGCATAAATTCCATCGTTGCGAACTCCACAATAAATTCAAACATTACCAACGTCTGAAGCATAAATCCTGCAACTTTTATCAATTAAAACATTAAAACAGGGAGTCACGCAGCATCGGAAGTCTAGCACTTCTATTGTTGCTGCTGTGGTATCAAAACAGGCGTTGATATCATTACATTTTTACTGGAATTATATTTAAAGGTTTAAAACTCTGGTGTCAATAATGAGGGCCCCTTCCTCCTCCAGTCCCACTTTCTCACCTCTTCTTCGCCCGTGTCTTCAGGTCACAGACCAACAGATAATTACCGACCCCACTCTGTCCTTCTGTCTTTTATCAATCAATCCATCTGTATGTGTAAAGTGGTATTTCATAACAAATGTAATCTGCAGACTCAAGGAGCAGAAACAACTTCCTCTAACAAGCAGGAAGTGACTAACACATGTCGATCAGCCATCTGCTGAGATCAGTTTCTCGCTGTCTTACAACTCGCTGGTCTGGTTGAACTCCAAACGTCGTCGTCTTTGATTGGTTCCCCCTCACAGCTTTCATCAGCACCTTTTTCAGTTAAAGCTCACAGCGCTCGGACACACTTCCATCCTGAACCTGAAAGGTGGATGAGGCTGAAATCTGAGGTGGTCATGATGTTAGAAGACAACTACTAGATACGACTTGTTGGAGCAGAATTGGCTGATTTTATATTTGTTCATTATGCCCCCCCTGAACATAAATCTGCCTCTCTGAAACTTCCAGATGTTTAATCTGTGAGATTTCTCCAGCTGTCCCTGAAGATCCCTGAAGTTACAAACCTGGACGTCCATGACAGAGGACATGGCGTCCGTGATCGAGGACATGGCGTCCATGAGTCCGTGGTGGAGGACATGGCATCCGTGATGGAGGACACGACGTTCGTGATGGAGGACATGGCGTCCATGAGTCCGTGGTGGAGGAAATGGCGTCCGTGATGGAGGACACGACATCCGTGACGGAGGACACGGCGCATGGCATCCGTGACGGAGGACACGGCGTCCGTGACAGAGGACATGGCGTCCGTGATCGAGGACATGGCGTCCGTGATGGAGGACATGGCGTCCATGACAGAGGACATGGCGTCCGTGATCGAGGACATGGCGTCCATGATGGAGGACACGGCGTCAGTGATGGAGGACATGGCGTCCATGAGTCTGTGATGGAGGACATGACGTTCGTGATGGAGGACATGGCGTCCGTGATGGAGGACATGGCGTCCATGAGTCTGTGATGGAGTACATGGCATCCGTGACGGAGGACACAGCGCACAGCGTCGGTGATGGAGGACAAGGCGTCCGTGACGGAGGACATGGCGTCCGTGATGGAGGATATGGCGTCCATGAGTCCGTGGTGGAGGACATGGCGTCCATGATGGAGGACATGGCGTCCGTGATGGAGGACATGGCGTCCATGACAGAGGACATGGCGTCCGTGATCGAGGACATGGCGTCCATGAGTCCGTGGTGGAGGACACGGCATCCGTGACAGAGGACACAGCGCACGGTGTCCGTGATGGAGGACATGGCGTCTGTGATGGAGGACATGGCGTCCATGAGTCCGTGGTGGAGGACATGGCGTCCGTGATGGAGGACACGGCATCGTCCGTGATGGAGGACACGGCGTCCGTGACGGAGGACACGGCATCCGTGACAGAGGACACAGCGTCTGTGACGGAAGACATGGCGTCCGTGATGGAGGACATGGCGTCCATGAGTCTGTGATGGAGGACATGACGTTCGTGACGGAGGACACGGCGTCCGTGATGGAGGACACGGCGTCCGTGATGGAGGACACGGCGTCTGTGACGGAGGACACGGCGTCCGTGATGGAGGACATGGACTGGACTTGACTCTCCTGACTTTCAGGTGACAGAAGAAAAGCTGGAGATAAATATTTAGTTTCCTTGAACTCTTCGTCACAGTCGAGTTGACTTGAAAAGAAAAGAGCTGGTATCTGAACTGGTTTAGTTGGAAGTGTTACTGGAGTGTAAAACACAGACTGGATTTGTTTATCTCTCTGTTTGTTCTTCTTCCTGCTCTTGAATCATTTCTACACCTGACTGGAAACAGAGCTGTCTGTGTGCTGCTTTAAGATTAGACTGTCGGGTTTGTACTCTTTCTCTGAGTGCTGTCTGCAGGCGTCTTTGTTTCCTCCCACACTGATCAAAGTTTGATTCAAAGCATGAATCAGCAGATGCTGGGGATCATTTCTGTTATAATGAACACACTGATGACCTGTTTAATGTTCAGGGGCTCAGACCAATCACTTTGTAATCTCCTACGGTTGGTCGTATCCAGCTGTTAGCACCAGGTCTTATAAAAACACCTTAAACCTTTTTACCTCTGAGGGACCCCGAAAACACTTCAATTCCTGATTTTACAGAATTACATCTGACTTCTATATTCATGCTTGCATGCACAGAGGGGTTAGAAACTTTCTGCCTTCACAATGTTTCACCAGATGTTTTATAACCTTCACAAACTAAATGTCATGTAACTGAATAAACCCCAGGGATTGCTAAAAGTACGGACACTTCTCTATGGATAAAAAAAGGAATCATCTTGTGATATGAACATTAAAATAATTCAAAGATCAGAGCCTTAAAGGTCACATATTCTCCTCCTCTTCAACCAGTGCTCCCCAAAACATGTGTGTGAAGTGTCTTGTTCTAAATCCACTCTGATCCTGTATTTGATCATGCCTATAAACCCCTCTATTTCAGCCCTGCTCAGAACAGGCTGTTTCTGTGTCTGTAGCTTTAAATGTAAATGAGCTGTGTCTGACCACGCCCCTCTCTGGAAGGGCTTGGGTGGCTCGGGCTTTCTCGCTCCATGCCCTATTGTTTACGGTGAGAAGGCAGACTCAGAGGGCAGAACAAACACCTAGCTGTGGGAGTGTCACCCACCTGGGGGAGGGGTTACTGCCCTTTGTGATGTCATGAAGGGAAAATCTCCAAACGGCCTGTTTGAGCACACATTTTCTGAAAAGTGGAGCAGGCAAAAGATGGAGAGGATGGACTTTTCTCATCATTGGGGGGTTTGTAGACAGACTAGGGACACATATTAGAGTTAGAGAAACATGGGGAAGAGGATTTTACATCATATGGGACTTTTAATGCAAAAGATAAAAACATCTATCCCTGAAAACATGACATCTGTAGGATGAGTCGTTGAGAGAGCAGCTTCAAAGTCATCTCTAACAACATCTACCTTCAGAGTTATTTCTCACCTCCTACAGGTGCTAACTCGCCTGATGAATGTATGATAGCAGCCTTGGAGTGTCTGACATGATGAGAGCTCATCAACAACCACGTTAGCCGCTCATACTAATGATGTTCTTCACTGAAACAAACTGCAGCTCCTCTGACTAGAACTAGTGAAACTCACTGCCCGTCCTGACCTTTGACCTTTCTGTAAATGTTCCTGTGAGAGCATGACCCAGAGCTCTCTGGATGAAGACATGCACTCTGTTGACTCCTTTTAAAAGATATTCACACGCTTAAATGTCTGAAAACTCCTTAGTTTGCATTTCAGTGTGTTTCCCTCTGTAAGAAAAAGCTCCGTCAGTGTTTCCTGTAAATGTTCCTTTAGTGTAGAATCAAAATAACTGCAGATTTTCTCTTTATCTGCTCCGTACTGCAGGTATCAACTGTTTGAATCATTTAAATCTGGTTATTGTTGTGTTAATTACTGAATGGAAATGGCCCAATTACATCCTTTAATTAGCAGATAAACACACACACACACACTTCCGTCCCATCATGCATTGCTCCCTGAGTCCCGGCCTCCTCCTCGTCTCTCCGGGTCTCTGCTTCTCTTCAAGGTGACTAATTTAATCCTCTGATTTTCTGACCTTTGCAGCGTTGTTTTGATGGTAATGATTTCCTGTCCCTTCGCCTCAGCGCTCGCAGCAAACGGAGCGTCTGCTTTGTGTCCCGACTCTCGCATGAAATGTGAAGTGAGCTGTACAGAGATCCTCGTGTGTGACAGAGGGGTCACTCTGCTCAGACAGGTGAGTGTGTTTAGAGGGGCTTTATAAAGTGAAGAAACTATTATTTTTCTTTAAGGATCTAGACCTGTAATCATTTTATCTACAGAGCATATATTTAATAAAAAACATACGCACGTGAACAGAATGTGTGCATAAAATAAGATAACAAGCAGTAACACAACGGATCAAATGTAAACTTACACCTTTAGGCCCCGTGTCCACCTGGCGTTTTTTTCTGGGTAGAAAAGCGCTGACTGTGCGCTCGGGAGTGCTTGTATGAAGCGTTGGTGTGCTGAGTAGAAATTCACTGCTTGTCCTGTCGCTATGACAACAGTCTGTTGACAACGGCCGCTGTATGACAAACACTGCTCCGTTACTTTTTTCTGCATATTTTATATTTTGTTTTTACCCGATCAGACACGGAGCGAGGAGGTCGTGGGTACAAGACACGATCTGAAGGAGAAAAAACTACGGGGAATATCAGACATTATAAAAAGAGCGCCGGTGATGTCAACAGCGTCTTTCTGAAGAGTTGAACGATTTTCAACCCGAAGCGCAAAAAAAAGGCGGAGCGTTCTGGAAAAAAGACGCTGGGTGCTGCACTTTTTCTGTCTGGATGAGAACGCTCTCTACTCATCGAAAACAACGGAAAAAAGAGAAAAGCGCTTGGTGGACGCGGGGCCTTAGACAATAATAGCTGATACGCAGCATGTTAGGGCCACTCTTCTAAATAAGGGGCATTTTAGAGACAAAAACAATCAACACTTTGGAGTTTATCAAGTCGTAAATCTCCAAGATTTAAAACTCAGGTAGTTCTTGTGGGTGGTCACGGTGCATCTCTAAAAGTTGTGTAGTTTGTGCACATTTCTGTTAGCCAGCTACATTTGCTTCTTATTAGGAAATAGTCTCGTTGATTGGGATGTGAATCTCGTATCTTAAAAATATTCAGTTCCCACTGCAGCTAGCGGTCTTCATGAGTCCATGATGAAGGATTTGATCCCAGGACGTTGGTTCCCTGGTTCCAGATTCAAATGGACACTTTTTTGTCCAAGAGCCCGTCTGACACGAGAGAGAGAATCTGTCTCATGCAGATTTTATGCAAAGAAAAACAAGAAAATGTTTTTCTTTAATAATCCCAAATGGAGACAGAAGGTATTAACTTCAGGCGTGTAATAAGGTGTTTGCATCTTTGAAGTCTCACAAAGGCGTTGAATGGCGTTCCTGACTCACGCCACATTTGCAAATCAGATTTTTCCGGATCATTTGAAATCCTGCATTGTTTTGTTTTCCTCCTCCTTCATCCTTCCCTTTGTTGGAACATTCTTTGTGTTTTGTTGGCATGTTTTCAACACTTGTAGTTCAGAGAGAGAAGATGTGAAATCATCACTTTATTTCCTCCCTCCTGCATGAATAACTCTAACATCGTTCGTTAGCAAACATGGACCCAAACGGTTTCAGAGAGGACTCTAGTTTCATAGAATTAAACGAATGAAGCTTTTTTTAAAGATATTTTATGGTCCTTTTTGCCTTTAGGAGATAGGACAGCTGAGGAGGGGGGGGGGGGGGGGGGGGGGGGAGTGACATGCAGCAAATGGGGAAGGTCGACTCGAAACCACGTCGCTGCAACGAGGACTACAGCCTCTGTACACGGGGTGTGCAACATAACCGCTAGGTTACCGGCGCCCCATAAATGAAGCTTTAAGAACTGATTTGATCCATTTTAAGATTTTATGTAATGCAGTATTATTGCAAAATGAGTGATCAGTATCTGCAGTAAAAGCTTCTACAGCAGCACAAAGGGTTAACAATAATTTTAATTTATCCTTGAATTCTGTGAAAGCCAATAAATACTATTTAATAATGAAGATAAATCATACGTACTTATTTTAAAGATGTTTCAATGGTCCAAAAACTCACTCGTTCATATTTGTGTGCGTTATGAACTGAACAGCAGTTTCCTTTTCTTTGTCCGTCTCTCTGTTGTTCTGGTTCCTGTGGGCCGTGCGTGTCGTACTACCCGGGGGAGGTGTGTATTTAACAAAGGGTCTGTCTGCAGCCATGACCTGCACAGCACGCACGCTAATCTTCCTCCTCTCTGCTTCTGAACAGCTCAGAGAGGTTTTTAAATGTCTGGAAGCTTTTATTCCCTCTGTTTGTTTATCCAGCTGCATTATATTTACTGATTAAACTAAAAGATGATGTTAGTGTAACTAGATATCCGAACTCTGCTGATTACTGATGGGTCTGTGCTTCAGTGCTACATTATCTGAGTATCTGTGGCAGTGTCTGCTCTGGGCTCATCAGGTGATATACCAGTCCCTCCAGGATGTCGCGATGTTGCGATCGCACCAATTCACGCAAATTCAACCAATCCCCGTGAATTCTGGGCGACCTTGCAATTTTGTCCAATCACCGCAACCTTTCTGCAAATTTGACCAACCCCCCCGCAAGTTTTACCAATCATAGCAGTCCCCTGCGAAAACGGCGAGCCATACGTCACCAAAGTTTAGTGACCATTGACAGAACTCACTTCCTTGTTTATATGCAGATGCAGACATGTCATGACAAGTGGTTTAAAAGCTTAGGTCCTGTGTCCACCCAGCGTTTTTTCCGGGCAGAAAAGGCGCTGAGAAGAAAAGCGCTTCAGGTCCGTCCTGTCTCTATGACAACAGTTTGTTGACAAAGGCTGCTGTGTGGCAGACACGGCTCCGTTACTTTTTACTGCACGTTTTATATTTGAGATCGTTTTTTAACCCAGCAGACACGGAGCAAAGACGATGTGGGTACAAGACACGATCCGTAGGAAGCTAAAATACGGGGAATATCATACATTTTGAAAAGAGCACCCGTGAAGTCAACAACGCCTTTGTGAAAGGTTAAAAGATTTTAAACTTGAGCGCTCGGAGCGGCTGCACAACAACGCCAGAGCGCTTGTAAAAAAGACGCTGGGAGCTGCGCTTTTCATCCAGACGGCTGCTTTCTGCTGCAAACGCTCTCTACCCGTTAAAAACAACTGAAAAAAGACGCTGGCCTTGAGAAAAAAAACGCTAGGTGGACACGGGGGCCTAAGGCAAAATATTAATTTGGATGTGTAATGAAATCAGATGAAGAGTGCAAGTGTGTGAGAGAGAGACGTCACTGAGTGAGGCAGACGAATATGTAACTTCACAAAGTAAATGGCTCTGCTCAAGAGCCAATAAATAGTTCTCTATTTTTTACATGAAAAAAATCGCAACTAGTTTTGCAATTTTTGCTTCCTGCCGCGATTTAATTGCAAAAAACGTCTAAAAACTTCGCAACATGCATTGCAATTTTTTTGAAAAGCTGCCGCGAAATCAGGCATTTTAGGCCGCAACAATCCCCCAAAAAGTCCGCGAAATCCTGGAGGGACTGATATATTCAAGGTGTCATATGTGAAACCCAGGTCATAAAACACAGACGTTCATGGAGCCCCCGGGCATCTCATTCAGACACACACTGTTCCCCTCAGCATCTGCAGGACACACTGAGACTTCAGCTCTAACTCCAACCCCTCTAAGACAACATCAGATGGTCAGAACGATATGTATCCCGATGCAGAGGCCACGATACGATACATATCCTGATACAGAGGCCACGATACGATACGTAACCCGATGCAGAGGCAACAATACCATACGTATCCCGATGCAGAGGCAACGATACGATAAGTGTCCCGATGCAGAGGCAACAATACGATACGTATCCCGATGCAAAGGCAACAATACGATACGTATCCCGATGCAGAGGCAACGATACGATAAGTGTCCCGATGCAGAGGCCACGATACGTATTCCGATGCAGAGGCAACGATACGATACGTATCCCGATGCAGAGGCAATGATACGATACGTATCCCGATGCAGAGGCAACAATACGATACGTATCCCGATGCAAAGGCAACAATACGATACGTATCCCGATGCAGAGGCAACGATACGATAAGTGTCCCGATGCAGAGGCCACGATACGTATTCCGATGCAGAGGCAACGATACGATACGTATCCCGATGCAGAGGCAATGATACGATACGTATCCCGATGCAGAGGCCACGATACGTATCCCGATGCAGAGGCAACGATACGATACGTATCCCGATGCAGAGGCAACAATACGATACGTATCCCGATGCAAAGGCAACAATACGATACGTATCCCGATGCAGAGGCAACGATACGATAAGTGTCCCGATGCAGAGGCCACGATACGTATTCCGATGCAGAGGCAACGATACGATACGTATCCCGATGCAGAGGCAATGATACGATACGTATCCCGATGCAGAGGCAATGATACGATACGTATCCCGATGCAGAGGCCACGATACGTATCCCGATGCAGAGGCCACGATACGATACGTATCCCGATGCAGAGGCCACAATACAATACGTATCCTGATGTAGAGGCAACGATACGTATCCCGATGCAGAGGCCACGATACGTATCCTGATGTAGAGGCAACGATACGATACGTATCCCGATGCAGAGGCAACGATACGATACGTATCCCGATGCAGAGGCAACGATACGATACGTATCCCGATGCAGAGGCAATGATACAATACCTATCCTGATGCAGAGGCCACGATACGTATCCCGATGCAGAGGCCACGATACGATACGTATCCCGATGCAGAGGCCACGATACGATACGTATCCCGATGCAGAGGCAACGATACGATACGTATCCCGATGCAGAGGCAACGATACGATACGTATCCCGATGCAGAGGCAATGATACGATACGTATCCCGATGCAGAGGCCACGATACGTATCCCGATGTAGAGGCAACGATACGATACGTATCCCGATGCAGAGGCCACAATACAATACGAACCCCGATGCAGAGGCCACAATACGTATCCTGATGTAGAGGCAACGATACGATACGTATCCCGATGCAGAGGCCACGATACGTATCCTGATACAGAGGCCACGATACGATACGTATCCCGATGCAGAGGCCACGATACGATACGTATCCCGATGCAGAGACCACAATACAATACGTATCCCGATGCAGAGGCCACGATACGTATCCCGATGTAGAGGCAACGATACGATAAGTATCCCGATGCAGAGGCCACGATGTGTATCCCGATGCAGAGGCAACGATACGATACGTATCCCGATGCAGAGGCAATGATACGATACGTGTCCCGATGCAGAGGCCATGATACGATACGTATCCCGATGCAGAGGCAACGATACGATACGTATCCTGATGCAGAGGCCACGATGTGTATCCCGATACAGAGGCAACGATACGATACGTGTCCCGATGCAGAGGCCATGATACGATACGTATCCCGATGCAGAGGCAACGATACGATGCGTATCCTGATGCAGAGGCGACGTTACGTATCCCGATGCAGAGGCCACAATACAATACGTATCCCGATGCAGAGGCCACGATACGATAAGTATCCCAAGCAGAGGCCACGATGTGTATCCCGATGCAGAGGCAACGATACGATACGTATCCCAAGCAGAGGCCACGATGTGTATCCCGATGCAGAGGCAACGATACGATACGTATCCCGATGCAGAGGCAATGATACGATACGTGTCCCGATGCAGAGGCCATGATACGATACGTATCCCGATGCAGAGGCAACGATACGATACGTATCCTGATGCAGAGGCCACGATGTGTATCCCGATACAGAGGCAACGATACGATACGTGTCCCGATGCAGAGGCCATGATACGATACGTATCCCGATGCAGAGGCAACGATACGATGCGTATCCTGATGCAGAGGCGACGTTACGTATCCCGATGCAGAGGCCACAATACAATACGTATCCCGATGCAGAGGCCACGATACGATAAGTATCCCAAGCAGAGGCCACGATGTGTATCCCGATGCAGAGGCCATGATACGATACGTATCCCGATGCAGAGGCAACGATACGATACGTATCCCGATGCAGAGGCAATGATACGATACGTATCCCGATGCAGAGGCAACGATACGATACGTATCCCGATGCAGAGGCAACGATACGATACGTATCCCGATGCAGAGGCCACGATACGATACGTGTCCCGATGCAGAGGCCACGATACGATACGTATCCCGATGCAGAGGCCACGATACGTATCCCGATGCAGAGGCAACGATACGATACGTATCCCGATGCAGAGGCAACGATACGATACGTATCCCGATGCAGAGGCAACGATACGATACGTATCCCGATGCAGAGGCCACGATACGATACGTGTCCCGATGCAGAGGCAACGATACGATACGTATCCCGATGCAGAGGCCACGATACGATATGTATCCCGATGCAGAGGCAATGATACGATACGTATCCCGATGCAGAGGCCACGATACGTATCCCGATGCAGAGGCCACAATACGATACGTATCCCGATGCAGAGGCCACGATACGATACGTATCCCAAGCAGAGGCCACGATGTGTATCCCGATGCAGAGGCAACGATACGATACGTATCCCGATGCAGAGGCAACGATACGATACGTATCCCGATGCAGAGGCCACGATACGATACGTGTCCCGATGCAGAGGCCATGATACGATACGTATCCCGATGCAGAGGCAACGATACGATATGTATCCCGATGCAGAGGCAATGATACGATACGTATCCCGATGCAGAGGCCACGATACGTATCCCGATGCAGAGGCCACGATACGATACGTATCCCGATGCAGAGGCCACAATACAACACGTATCCCGATGCAGAGGCCACGATACGATACGTATCCCGATGTAGAGGCAACGACACGACAAGTATCCCGATGCAGATGCAGAGGCGACGTTACGTATCCCGATGCAGAGGCCACAATACAATACGTATCCCGATGCAGAGGCAACGATACGATACGTATCCCGATGCAGAGGCAATGATACAATACCTATCCTGATGCAGAGGCCACGATACGTATCCCGATGCAGAGGCCACGATACGATACGTATCCCGATGCAGAGGCCACGATACGATACGTATCCCGATGCAGAGGCAACGATACGATACGTATCCCGATGCAGAGGCAACGATACGATACGTATCCCGATGCAGAGGCAATGATACGATACGTATCCCGATGCAGAGGCCACGATACGTATCCCGATGTAGAGGCAACGATACGATACGTATCCCGATGCAGAGGCCACAATACAATACGAACCCCGATGCAGAGGCCACGATACGTATCCTGATGTAGAGGCAACGATACGATACGTATCCCGATGCAGAGGCCACGATACGTATCCTGATACAGAGGCCACGATACGATACGTATCCCGATGCAGAGGCCACGATACGATACGTATCCCGATGCAGAGACCACAATACAATACGTATCCCGATGCAGAGGCCACGATACGTATCCCGATGTAGAGGCAACGATACGATAAGTATCCCGATGCAGAGGCCACGATGTGTATCCCGATGCAGAGGCAACGATACGATACGTATCCCGATGCAGAGGCAATGATACGATACGTGTCCCGATGCAGAGGCCATGATACGATACGTATCCCGATGCAGAGGCAACGATACGATACGTATCCTGATGCAGAGGCCACGATGTGTATCCCGATACAGAGGCAACGATACGATACGTGTCCCGATGCAGAGGCCATGATACGATACGTATCCCGATGCAGAGGCAACGATACGATGCGTATCCTGATGCAGAGGCGACGTTACGTATCCCGATGCAGAGGCCACAATACAATACGTATCCCGATGCAGAGGCCACGATACGATAAGTATCCCAAGCAGAGGCCACGATGTGTATCCCGATGCAGAGGCAACGATACGATACGTATCCCGATGCAGAGGCAATGATACGATACGTATCCCGATGCAGAGGCAACGATACGATACGTATCCCGATGCAGAGGCAACGATACGATACGTATCCCGATGCAGAGGCCACGATACGATACGTGTCCCGATGCAGAGGCCACGATACGATACGTATCCCGATGCAGAGGCCACGATACGTATCCCGATGCAGAGGCAACGATACGATACGTATCCCGATGCAGAGGCAACGATACGATACGTATCCCGATGCAGAGGCAACGATACGATACGTATCCCGATGCAGAGGCCACGATACGATACGTGTCCCGATGCAGAGGCAACGATACGATACGTATCCCGATGCAGAGGCCACGATACGATATGTATCCCGATGCAGAGGCAATGATACGATACGTATCCCGATGCAGAGGCCACGATACGTATCCCGATGCAGAGGCCACAATACGATACGTATCCCGATGCAGAGGCCACGATACGATACGTATCCCAAGCAGAGGCCACGATGTGTATCCCGATGCAGAGGCAACGATACGATACGTATCCCGATGCAGAGGCAACGATACGATACGTATCCCGATGCAGAGGCCACGATACGATACGTGTCCCGATGCAGAGGCCATGATACGATACGTATCCCGATGCAGAGGCAACGATACGATATGTATCCCGATGCAGAGGCAATGATACGATACGTATCCCGATGCAGAGGCCACGATACGTATCCCGATGCAGAGGCCACGATACGATACGTATCCCGATGCAGAGGCCACAATACAACACGTATCCCGATGCAGAGGCCACGATACGATACGTATCCCGATGTAGAGGCAACGACACGACAAGTATCCCGATGCAGAGGCCACGATACGTATCCCGATGCAGAGGCAATGATACGATACGTATCCCGATGCAGAGGCCACGATACGATACGTGTCCCGATGCAGAGGCCATGATACGATAAGTATCCCAAGCAGAGGCCACGATACGTACACCGATGTAGAGGCAACGATACGATACGTATCCCGATGCAGAGGCCACAATACAATACGAACCCCGATGCAGAGGCCACGATACGTATCCTGATGTAGAGGCAACGATACGATACGTATCCCGATGCAGAGGCCACGATACGTATCCTGATACAGAGGCCACGATACGATACGTATCCCGATGCAGAGGCCACGATACGATACGTATCCCGATGCAGAGACCACAATACAATACGTATCCCGATGCAGAGGCCACGATACGTATCCCGATGTAGAGGCAACGATACGATAAGTATCCCGATGCAGAGGCCACGATGTGTATCCCGATGCAGAGGCAACGATACGATACGTATCCCGATGCAGAGGCAATGATACGATACGTGTCCCGATGCAGAGGCCATGATACGATACGTATCCCGATGCAGAGGCAACGATACGATACGTATCCTGATGCAGAGGCCACGATGTGTATCCCGATACAGAGGCAACGATACGATACGTGTCCCGATGCAGAGGCCATGATACGATACGTATCCCGATGCAGAGGCAACGATACGATGCGTATCCTGATGCAGAGGCGACGTTACGTATCCCGATGCAGAGGCCACAATACAATACGTATCCCGATGCAGAGGCCACGATACGATAAGTATCCCAAGCAGAGGCCACGATGTGTATCCCGATGCAGAGGCAACGATACGATACGTATCCCGATGCAGAGGCAATGATACGATACGTATCCCGATGCAGAGGCAACGATACGATACGTATCCCGATGCAGAGGCAACGATACGATACGTATCCCGATGCAGAGGCCACGATACGATACGTGTCCCGATGCAGAGGCCACGATACGATACGTATCCCGATGCAGAGGCAACGATACGATATGTATCCCGATGCAGAGGCAATGATACGATACGTATCCCGATGCAGAGGCCACGATACGTATCCCGATGCAGAGGCAACGATACGATACGTATCCCGATGCAGAGGCAACGATACGATATGTATCCCGATGCAGAGGCAATGATACGATACGTATCCCGATGCAGAGGCCACGATACGTATCCCGATGCAGAGGCCACAATACGATACGTATCCCGATGCAGAGGCCACGATACGATACGTATCCCAAGCAGAGGCCACGATACGTATCCCGATGCAGAGGCAACGATACGATACGTATCCCGATGCAGAGGCAACGATACGATACGTATCCCGATGCAGAGGCAACGATACGATACGTATCCCGATGCAGAGGCCACGATACGATACGTGTCCCGATGCAGAGGCAACGATACGATACGTATCCCGATGCAGAGGCCACGATACGATATGTATCCCGATGCAGAGGCAATGATACGATACGTATCCCGATGCAGAGGCCACGATACGTATCCCGATGCAGAGGCCACAATACGATACGTATCCCGATGCAGAGGCCACGATACGATACGTATCCCAAGCAGAGGCCACGATGTGTATCCCGATGCAGAGGCAACGATACGATACGTATCCCGATGCAGAGGCAACGATACGATACGTATCCCGATGCAGAGGCCACGATACGATACGTGTCCCGATGCAGAGGCCATGATACGATACGTATCCCGATGCAGAGGCAACGATACGATATGTATCCCGATGCAGAGGCAATGATACGATACGTATCCCGATGCAGAGGCCACGATACGTATCCCGATGCAGAGGCCACGATACGATACGTATCCCGATGCAGAGGCCACAATACAACACGTATCCCGATGCAGAGGCCACGATACGATACGTATCCCGATGTAGAGGCAACGACACGACAAGTATCCCGATGCAGAGGCCACGATACGTATCCCGATGCAGAGGCAATGATACGATACGTATCCCGATGCAGAGGCCACGATACGATACGTGTCCCGATGCAGAGGCCATGATACGATAAGTATCCCAAGCAGAGGCCACGATGTGTATCCCGATGCAGAGGCAACGATATGATACGTATCCCGATGTAGAGGCAACGATACGATAAGTATCCCGATGCAGAGGCCACGATACGTATCGCGATGCAGAGGCAATGATACGATACGTATCCCGATGCAGAGGCCACGATACGATACGTATCCCGATGCAGAGGCAACGATACGATACGTATCCCGATGCAGAGGCAATGATACGATACGTATCCCGATGCAGAGGCCACGATACGTATCCCGATGCAGAGGCCACGATACGATACGTATCCCGATGCAGAGGCCACAATACAATACGTATCCCGATGCAGAGGCCACGATACGATACGTATCCCGATGTAGAGGCAACGATACGATAAGTATCCCGATGCAGAGGCCACGATACGATACGTATCCCGATGCAGAGGCCACAATACAATACGTATCCCGATGCAGAGGCAACGATACGATACGTATCCCGATGCAGAGGCCACAATACGTATCCCGATGCAGAGGCCACAATACGATACATATCCCGATGTAGAGGCCACAATACGATACGTATCCCGATGTAGAGGCAACGATACGATAGGTGTCCCGATGTAGAGGCCACGATACGTATCCCGATGCAGAGGCCACAATACGATACGTATCCCGATGCAGAGGCCACGATACGATACGTATCCCGATGCAGAGGCAACGATACGATACGTATCCCGATGCAGAGGCAACGATACGATACGTATCCCGATGCAGAGGCCACGATACGATAAGTGTCCCGATGGAGAGGCCACGATACGATACGTATCCCGATGCAGAGGCAACGATACCGATGCAGAGGCCACGATACGATAAGTGTCCCGATGGAGAGGCCACGATACGATACGTATCCCGATGCAGAGGCCACGATACGATAAGTGCCCCGATGCAGAGGCCACATTACGATACGTATCCCGATACAGAGGCCACAATACGATACATATCCTGATACAGAGGCCACGATACGATAGGTATCCTGATGCAGAGGCAACGATACGATAAGTATCCTGATGTAGAGGCAACGATACGATACGTGTCCCGATGCAGAGGTAACGATACGATACGTATCCCGATGCAGAGGCAACGATACGATACGTATCCTGATGCAGAGGCAACAATACGATACGTATCCTGATGCAGAGGCAACAATACGATACGTATCCTGATGCAGAGGCCACGATACGATAAGTATCCTGATGTAGAGGCAACGATACGATACGTGTCCCGATGCAGAGGTAACGATACGATACTTATCCCGATGCAGAGGCCACATACTCTCACTTATGTTGGCCGCCTGTAAACCCTGAAATATAAAAAGATGTTAATCATAAAAGTGTTCTTTGAATCACATGGACTCTGAAGACGAAAGAAGACACTTCATAGTTTGAGTCTGAGAGGAAAAGTTGGATCCTTTAGAGGCAGACTGGCTACAGACGCTGTACAGAGTTTATGATATTTCAGTTTTATAATTGGTACTGTATGTCTACAGGCCTCACTAAAGGTCAGTCCTCTTATGTAAACTGCACAGTATTATTCAGTGTGTATGCCAATGTCTGAAAAAAGAGAGAAAACTCAGACAAAGGTCACTGATATAAAATGAAGAGCAGCCTGCTCTCTTGTATCTGTTCTCTTAAAGGCCCATGAGTTTCAAACTTTCACTGTTGTAAGAATTGTTTGTGTCATTTATGTGATCATGATAACGAAAAGAAAAGTGTCCAAAGCTTTTCTCAGTCTCTTTCTAAGCCGGATGGTCAGAATATACTGTCACTATCTGTGCATTAACCCCTCTGATCATTCCATCCAATGCTGAAATGGTTAAATATTCATTACATCACATCTACATACTGCACTGCACCCGGCCCCCATGCCCATCTCTGCAGGTGTTGGGCCCACAGGGGGGCGGCTTTTTACTTTTCAGGTTGAACCCGATTGGGCCCCATGGAGGAAATTCCAGCCACCAGACACCCCCCCCTTTCTGCAGCCTGTAAAGCTGCTAAACATGAGACAACAATAACGATACAGGCTAACGTCTCAATCTGCTCTGAATAATATCTGCAGGGATGTACACTCTGCTCCACGCTCGCTCGCTCGCTCTCTCTCTCTCTCTCTCTGCTTAGCTTCTCCGTCCTCTTCCTCTCAGCCGTTGTATCAAACAGTACAGAGACGCAGGGGTGCTGCTTGTCAACAGGCAACGCAGGCAACTTTCTGGGGCCCCAGCCCACTTAGGGGCCCCTGAGGGCTGACAAACTCTAAAATGTGCACATTTTGCAAAGACAGTAGGAAACCTCCCTAATGGGCCCCCATCTGACAGCACTCACTCTCATTGCCCTGCTTAGCATCCCATGTATGTGTGAAAACCAAAGTTCATCAGTGAAAATCACTGAAGGAAAATGAAGAAGAGATATCTGTCTGGGAGTGAAAAACGAAAAATGAAGAGCATCGGGACACGGGTAGATATAATAGTGGTTGGAGGGGCCCCTAATTATTTTTTACCTAGGGCCCCAACAGACTCTAGAACTGCCACTGCAGAGACGGGCTAACTGGCTGCTTTGTAGCTGAAGGCTGCTGTGTGAACTAGCGCCGTAAAGATGTACGCACTTCTCACCAGATGACCTCGGCACACTGACAAAGTTACATAGAGCTGAAAACAGGCGAGCGGGGCGCTCTGTGGACACGAGAGAGACGCCATTCTACTTGTTGGACGTTATTGTTCTGTTAGATCGACTTTGAAACGACTGTTTGAAGGAGGAGACGTTACAGATTGTTGCATTACGTGCTGTTAAAAACACATTTACGACACATGGGATGCAGCCTTGCTGTGAGAGATCATCGTTTAAACTGTCTTTGAAAGAAAAACAATGAGAACAAGAATATAACTTCCTGAACCTTTGGGTTACAGATGTTCAGGAGGGAAAGCATTCAAAGATTCTCAAAGACATGGAAACACAATGATTATAAATATAAATGGCAGAAAGTGGCTTCATTAAAATGCTGTAGCAGCTAAGACAGCGCATGGATCCAAACTAAATGTGCATCATGATGCAGAGGTCGAATGGTTAACCAAGGCCACGTGGCATCTGTTGTTTACAGAGTGCAGCCCCGTTAGATCCTGAACGATGCAGAATGACTTCTTTAGATGAGGCGGGTTCGCCACACATATTCCATCAGCTGCCACGCCGGCTATATTACAGCCTGCTTATCTCTGTGCTTTAAACTGCCAGCTCCATATTCTCTTAGCAGGATGAAACCTGTGAGTGACAGTTGGGTTATATTACATTTTATTACCCTGCTATGGAAACACAGTGAGATAGGGCTCTAATCGGGGACAGCGCGGGCCTTCTCCCACACGGTGAGGGGCTCAGTCAGCACTCGGACCGCTGATAGGGACAGGACAGGGTGATAATCTTTAAACATTTATTTCTGAGCTCCACCGGCCACTGCTGCAACAGTTGTTCACGAGGATTAGGAGAAAGACGCAGCAGAGGAAGTGAATCTATTTAAGACGGCTGCATGGAGAAAACTTTTTACACACAGAGGTGAGGTGAAGTAATATCTGAGCGCCAGCTCTGCAGAGCTTTGGGTCACCGTGCTTGACAGGACAGGAAGTGTCAGCCCCCCTCTCGCCTGGAGACCCAGCATATCAGACTGCTTACCAGCATATTTAAAAGTTTGATGTGGGAGCACTTGCATTTTTGATGCTGAGGAGATTGTGTGCTGCGCTCTGAGAGGTGGCCTCAAGCAGGAGCCTCAGTAATAACAGCCCGAGTGGAAATAGGCTGTTAAAGTCTGATGAACTGAAGCCGTTGTTGATAAAGAGGAGAATATTAAAATAGTCTGTGTTCAGGAGAGGATATTAAATATGTCCTGCTCAGGAGATGCATACAGTCAGGTTATTTTCTTCCTCGCTAACAGTCCTGCAGCCTCTCCGTGTGCAATTAGGAACGCTTCAGCTTGATTTCTTCCATTTCTCTTAATGCTGCTCGCAGCGACTTTATTGTTCTTCTGCATTCTTATTGCCCGGACACAGGTAATAAAGGACTTTCTCAAACTTTCAGGTGGCTCTGTTGTAGAGTTCGTGTTTTATTTATCCCTCCATCATTTGAGAGGTTCAGCTTGAGGCTGTGATCAGAGTGTTTGAACACAGACGTTGAAAAGAAAGGCGCTACATTACCCAAGATAACGAGTTTACTAAAGGCTTTTCCATCCTTTTTTTTGACCCAGCTCTTTGTTTTTGTTCTCTGATTTCACAAAGTGTCATACATGAACAACAAATCATCTCGTTATCCTGTAACCCCTCGGTGGGCTGCATGCTGGTGAAATAGTTTGTACTCTCACAGCAGAAAGGTTTGAATCCTCATCCACACAGACGCCTTTCTGTGTGAAGTTATCATGTTCTCCCCGTGCATGCATCAAAGTCTGCTGTTGTCTGATTGGCCAGGATTGCTTGGCCTGGCCTGAGCGCCACATGAAACTTGAACATAGCCCCTTTTCAAAGCCATTAGTTTGTGGACTAAAGTTCTGATACCTTTAGCACGTCTTTTTTATGAAGCTCTTACGAAAGTTTGGTCAGGAAGATTTTATATTTGCCTTCACGGTCGGGTCTATCTCTCATTCATCTCTCTCACGCACGCTCACTCACATTTCCGCTGACATTCTCTCGAGCTGTCATTGGGTAATCAGCTGTCTCATCAGCTGGCCTTATCTAACCAATTGCACGGCGTTCCTCCGTCATTGTCAGCCTATCATCGTTCTGCTCCCCTTTCGAATATGATTCTTTCTCTGCATTTAGTTCCTTCATGCCGATGTTTCGTGCGCCCCTCCACTTCCCCATCACAGCCCGTCGATTCTTCACCCGTCTGGTCTCAACAAGTCATCAGCCTGTACCACCACCAGGGTCTGGACTCCATCTGGTCTCAACAAGTCATCAGCCTGTACCACGACCAGGGTCTGGACTCCATCTGGTCTCAACAAGTCATCAGCCCGTACCACGACCAGGGTCTGGACTCCATCCGGTCTCAACAAGTCATCAGCCTGTACCACCACCAGGGTCTGGACTCCATCTGGTCTCAACAAGCCATCAGCCCGTACCACCACCAGGGTCTGGACTCCATCTGGTCTCAACAAGTCATCAGCCTGTACCACGACCAGGGTCTGGACTCCATCTGGTCTCAACAAGTCATCAGCCTGTACCACCACCAGGGTCTGGACTCCATCTGGTCTCAACAAGTCATCAGCCTGTACCACCACCAGGGTCTGGACTCCATCTGGTCTCAACAAGTCATCAGCCCGTACCACCACCAGGGTCTGGACTCCATCTGGTCTCAACAAGTCATCAGCCTGTACCACGACCAGGGTCTGGACTCCATCCGGTCTCAACAAGTCATCAGCCCGTACCACCACCAGGGTCTGGACTCCATCTGGTCTCAACAAGTCATCAGCCCGTACCACCACACAGGGTCTGGACTCCATCCGGTCTCAACAAGTCATCAGCCCGTACCACCACCAGGGTCTGGACTCCATCCGGTCTCAACAAGTCATCAGCCCGTACCACCACCAGGGTCTGGACTCCATCCGGTCTCAACAAGTCATCAGCCCGTACCACCACCAGGGTCTGGACTCCATCCGGTCTCAACAAGCCATCAGCCCGTACCACCACCAGGGTCTGGACTCCATCTGGTCTCAACAAGTCATCAGCCTGTACCACGACCAGGGTCTGTACTCCATCTGGTCTCAACAAGTCATCAGCCTGTACCACCACCAGGGTCTGGACTCCATCTGGTCTCAACAAGTCATCAGCCCGTACCACCACCAGGGTCTGGACTCCATCTGGTCTCAACAAGTCATCAGCCTGTACCACGACCAGGGTCTGGACTCCATCC
This sequence comes from Tautogolabrus adspersus, assembly GCA_020745685.1. Lineage (NCBI taxonomy): Eukaryota > Metazoa > Chordata > Actinopteri > Labriformes > Labridae > Tautogolabrus > Tautogolabrus adspersus. Next base: position 26,878,563 of record CM036551.1, on the reverse strand, counting down.
GGTCTCAACAAGTCATCAGCCCGTACCACCACCAGGGTCTGGACTCCATCTGGTCTCAACAAGTCATCAGCCCGTACCACCACACAGGGTCTGGACTCCATCCGGTCTCAACAAGTCATCAGCCCGTACCACCACCAGGGTCTGGACTCCATCCGGTCTCAACAAGTCATCAGCCCGTACCACCACCAGGGTCTGGACTCCATCCGGTCTCAACAAGTCATCAGCCCGTACCACCACCAGGGTCTGGACTCCATCCGGTCTCAACAAGCCATCAGCCCGTACCACCACCAGGGTCTGGACTCCATCTGGTCTCAACAAGTCATCAGCCTGTACCACGACCAGGGTCTGTACTCCATCTGGTCTCAACAAGTCATCAGCCTGTACCACCACCAGGGTCTGGACTCCATCTGGTCTCAACAAGTCATCAGCCTGTACCACCACCAGAGTCTGGACTCCATCTGGTCTCAACAAGTCATCAGCCTGTACCACCACCAGGGTCTGGACTCCATCTGGTCTCAACAAGTCATCAGCCTGTACCACCACCAGAGTCTGGACTCCATCTGGTCTCAACAAGTCATCAGCCTGTACCACCACCAGGGTCTGGACTCCATCTGGTCTCAACAAGTCATCAGCCCGTACCACCACTAGGGTCTGGACTCCATCCGGTCTCAACAAGCCATCAGCCCGTACCACCACCACCACCAGGGTCTGGACTCCATCCGGTCTTAACAAGTCATCAGCCCGTACCACCACCAGGGTCTGGACTCCATCCGGTCTCAACAAGTCATCAGCCTGTACCACGACCAGGGTCTGGACTCCATCCGGTCTCAACAAGTCATCAGCCCGTACCACGACCAGGGTCTGGACTCCATCCGGTCTCAACAAGTCATCAGCCCGTACCACGACCAGGGTCTGGACTCCATCCGGTCTCAACAAGTCATCAGCCCGTACCACCACCAGGGTCTGGACTCCATCTGGTCTCAACAAGTCATCAGCCCGTACCACCACCAGGGTCTGGACTCCATCCGGTCTCAACAAGTCATCAGCCCGTACCACGACTAGGGTCTGGACTCCATCCGGTCTCAACAAGTCATCAGCCTGTACCACCACCAGGGTCTGGACTCCATCCGGTCTCAACAAGTCATCAGCCTGTACCACCATCAGGGTCTGGACTCCATCTGGTCTCAACAAGCCATCAGCCCGTACCACCACCACCACCAGGGTCCGGACTCCATGGGGGGGTTAATCTGTTGATGCTGATAACGGACATTCTCCAAACACATCAACCCCCCTAAGAGTCCAAGCACCAAAGACCTTCTGTCAGATCTCATTTCCATGTTTTCTATTGTAATAAATCATTTTCTGTATTCACTTGTCTCTCCGTATTGAAGTATTGAAGTATTGATAGTATTGATAGTATTGATAGTGGGACCACATTTGGATGCTAGCCTTGAGCCAGGAGACAGCAAGGAGTTAGCAGCGTGGCGTGAACCCACTACAAGATAATCAGGACGATTTTGAGCCAGATTTCCTCCTTCTGACAATCCTCAGCAATGTCCTGGTTTCTGATGTTTCTAAAGAGGATCTGATCAGAAGGACGTGGGATGAATAATAATAAACATGTTTTATATTTATGATCTGATATCCTGTTGTGTGTGGGGGGAACACACACAACACACAGGTGTCACCCACCTGGGGGAGGGGTTACTGCCCTTTGTGAAGTCATGAAGGGAAAATCTCCAAACGGCCTGTTTGAGCACACATTTTCTGAAAAGTGGAGCAGGCAGAAGACGGAGAGGATGGACTTTTCTCATCATTGGGGGGTTTGTAGACAGACTAGGATACATGTTAGAGTTAGAGGAACATGGATTTGGTTTTCGCAGAACATGTGACCTTAGATTTAGTATAACACTTAACAAGCGGTTTACAGGTTGTTGGCTTATCAATCACAGGTAACTACAACGACAGTGTCTGTTTTAGTCTTCAAACCTGTCAATTCTCCAGACTGTCATCTTCCCTGACACGTCATTTAGCAATGCTTGATTTCATATCTACCGGGATGTTTCTGCAGCTCTTTTTTTCTCCATCAAAGTAAAAGCAGCGCGTCTTTCCCAAAGGGAGAGCTGGAATGTGGGTGGAGCTTTGCAAAGCATCGCCAGTCTGCAGGAGAGCTCGCTAGTACCATCACGAGCTGACGGTGGTTCAACACCACTGACTGCAGAACAGCTGATTCTATATAACCTGATGGAAGTGGATAATCCTTCTTTCAGTGCTCGTGTTCTCTCTCTACTTATTGTTTTAACGAATGATGACGCTTACTGCATTTCATCCTCGTGCTTGAGTAGTAAGTAAACCCTGAAGTGGAAGTCTTTGCTCTTTGAGGATTCTCACTCTGAATAAAAAACTAGATATCAGTCAGAGATCAGCCAATGATGAAGGTGAGTTTCTGATCTTTCTAACAGCTCGAGGCCTGTCAACAATAATCATGCCCCAGTGTATCACGTGCAGGTAGAGCTGTTATCACAGGTACACAGTTTGAGCCACAGCATGACACCAGCAGCACACAGCGTCTTGACACATGGAGAGACCACACAGCTCAGGTGTTACTCCGATACCTTAAAGATCAAGCACAAACCTCTGGGGCTGGAAAAAGAAGCTAAAATCAGCAAATACAGTTCCTCTAATGTCCACTAGAGTCTGTCTCCTGCAGTGAGTCAGTCCTCATAGACCCCCATGTTAAAATGTCCAACTTTACAGCTGCAGTTCCTCCAGTGTCCACTAGAGTCTGTCTCCTGCAGTGAGTCAGTCCTCATAGAGCCCCATGTTAAAATGTCCAACTTTACAGCTGCAGTTCCTCCAGTGTCCACTAGAGTCTGTCTCCTGCAGTGAGTCAGTCCCCATAGAGCTCCATGTTAAAATGTCCAACTTTACAGCTGCAGTTCCTCCAGTGTCCACTAGAGTCTGTCTCCTGCAGTGAGTCAGTCCCCATAGAGCTCCATGTTAAAATGTCCAACTTTACAGCTGCAGTTCCTCCAGTGTCCACTAGAGTCTGTCTCCTGCAGTGAGTGAGTCCCCATAGAGCCCCATGTTAAAATGTCCAACTTTACAGCTGCAGTTCCTCCAGTGTCCACTAGAGTCTGTCTCCTGCAGTGAGTCAGTCCCCACAGAGCCCCATGTTAAAATGTCTAACTTTACAGCTGCAGTTCCTCCAGTGTCCACTAGAGTCTGTCTCCTGCAGTGAGTCAGTCCTCATAGAGCCCCATGTTAAAATAAACATGTTTACAGTCTGGTATAAAAACAGTTTGGGTCCCTAGAGCTCATTTCTCTCTTCAACTGTACGGGCTGAATGTTTATACAACTCACCTGTTTACATTATATTAAGGCTGTAATGTGGAGTCAGTAGCCATTTTCATTGCAGCTTGTAAACAACATTCAAACGTGGCCCCTCCTCCTGGGCTCATCGCCCCCAGAAGTTCACACTCACTGCAGGACGTAGTGTGTACGTTTACTGCTTGTACCTACACTGCAAGCTAACACACGCTAGCACAAGCTAACCGCCGGTGTTTGTCACCTGCCTGTCCAACAGGAAGCAGACCAACTCCACGTCCACGGGTAAAAGCCAACACAAGGTTCACCCTCGTTTTAGAACGAGCTTTATCCGCTTGGTGTTTCACCTCACGGTTATATGTTCTCGTCTTTACCGCTACAGCTGTCTCTGTCATATTTGCCAGTTTGAATGGCGTCCAATCGCTGAATTGTATCCGGCTAGTTGTCTGCTAGCAGCTCCCATCTGAGTTGTCACCTCAGCTAATTCAATAACTGACCTTTAACCTCTGGGCCGTGTTTGTGCTGTTGAAGCCTTTTGGAGATTTGTTCATGTAAATATCAGACTAACAATCGGTCTTGACACAATGAGTTAGGGGGGAGCGGTAAGAAACAGATGGGGGGAAAGGTTCAGCACAAGATACCAGGAACCAAAAAACATACAATAAAAATCCTTGTTCCCCTTTTTTCCAGACTGTATTCTAGGACAACAATTTGACAATTTTATGGGTTATGTTCATTAGCCTCTGCAAAAGAAAGAAAACCAAAAATTACTATCTGGAGCTGAATTCGCTTTAGATTCTCTACGCTCTGCGAAGCATTTCCAGCGTCACACAGTTTCCTCATCCAAGCAGCAGACAGCAGGTGGACAGTCTGTGCTTTGTTCTAGGTCAAGTCCCCTCCACTATCAGGGGAGTCTAAAACATCAACATGTCCTTTTGTTTCCTCCAGACATGCCGAGTCTGTCGAGTGTGAAGGACGGTCGCATCTGACCTCAAATTAAACATCACTTTATCCAGAAGATTCTTCCACAAACATCCGTCAGCAGCTCCTGATCTGCCACCTGGAACAGTAAATATATCTTCTTTGGTTTTGTGCACACATCTTACATCACAGACAGGACTCTCCTCGTCTTCACTGCGGTAATTACTTCTTCTATCTGTCAGGTGTAAAGTAAGAAGAGACAGATGTTACATACTCCTCGTTAGAGCTCCGTGCACGCTGATGTTCTTACTGTTGTTCTCACTGATTCTCTTAAAAATAAACTTTTACTGATCTGCTCTGTGTTGGAAACATTGATGAATATGGATTCATCTGCTTGTGGATGTGCATACCGCTGAGGGACGTTTTTAGCACATAGCTGTGATTGTAAAGATTCCTGCGTAAGGCACTGCAAAGACAAACAAAGAGCATTTAAGACCTTAATTATGAGATAAAACTTTAATGATTGAAGTTAAATGCATATCTCTGCAGAGTATGTAACATTAAGGAGTCTACACACAGTCCACATGCAGTTACAGTGATCAAAGCTGTGGCCTGGGGGCTTTTTGATGGCCTCTAACCACACGTTCACGCCGCTCACCCATCTGACCGGAGTGATAGAAACGCAGTGTGCTGGAGTGTGACCGTGAATTTAAATCGCGAGCATTTGAACATGCAGAGAGTCTCATGTTGCTGAATAATCCTATGTGCATCTTTTACTACACTGACGAGGTATGCGGACATATGCAGGTGCAGCCAGCGGGGCGTCAGTGTATAAATTTAAAAAGAGGTTTAGAATCCAGAAAAGGTCCGAGGAACATGACTCGGCATCACATTAAAATAGGAATCTCCATCTTATTAAAGGTGGAGCAGCAGGGGATGTGAGTCACTGCTCCATGTTTAAAGGCATGCAGACGCACAGATTCATACGAGGAGGAGGAGAACCTCGATGTACCGACCACGTCTTACTGCAGTTTGGGGAGTTTTAATCTATAAAAACCCTCTTTCATCCCGTGAAACGCAGCACAAGTTTGAAACTATTGTCTTTGAAATAAGTGATTATTTTGTGCATGCAACAAATGTTAGATGTAGAAGAAAGAGCAAAAGTTAGATATAAATTCAGTTCACACTCCCCTGTGAGTATGTAACAGCCAGCTAACTTTAGTGCTTTTCTTTTTTGAGGGGTGGGTGGTCGCATTGTGGTGATGGCCTAGCTACCACCTAAGCAGCAACCTCCAGTGTTGAAACAATGAAGCTGGTGCTGAAATGCAAAATCCTGCAGTTCCTCGAGTGTCCACTAGAGGCTGGCTGCAGAAGCACAGGAAGTCACATACACACCCATTCATAAAAGCCTGTTTTTACAGCAGACATTAACATGTTTACAGCCTGGTTCAAAAAACCAAATAGGTCTGATTAGCTCATGTCTTGATCAGCACACACTGTACGGGGGGTGAATGTTTTGATGACTCATCCGTTTTGATTTGATGAAGGATAAGAGTTATTCACAATAAGGCGTGTAGCTGACCTGATTGACAGGTGGGCGCGGTGTAACGGTTTGTCAGGAGGCTTAAAACCCGCCTCAGCTCCAGCTCTCAGCCTGTCGTTAGGTTGACTGAAAGTTAGGCTGAGACAGCATTTCCAGCATGGAGACCGCCATCGATGGGACTCCAGCGCCCCCTGCAGAAACAGACGGGTGACAGCAGGGAGACAGGGAGGGGTGATTGGTTCATCAGATTGGTACCTCGTGGCAGACATTGGTTGAAGTTTTTACAGACTTACAACTGCTACAGATGACGGATTTTCTTCGTTCCTTTTTCAGAGAACATGAGTTATTAATTTCTGTCAGGACCTAAAGACAATTTCAACCAAAATCTTAAAAAGTGGATCTGGAGGAAATTACCATCCCTGCTTTTAAATGTGATTAAAAATCTCACACTGTACAGGTAGAGTTAAAATACACCATCAGTGTGTCTGCAGTGTGATCACAGAAACACATTTCACCCACAAATTCAGAATGTCACCTCACACCTCCACACAGCACCTCGTCAGAACAAACACTCTGCCTGTGTTTACCATTCAGTCGGCTTTAACGTGGCCCGTATGTGACAGCTGTGACAGAGCTGTCAGATAAACAGCAGCGTAAGATGAAGTGTATCCAATGTGTTTTATAAGGAAGCAGTGACTGACTCATCTTAATGAGGACAGGTGGATTGTTTCATATTCTACTGAACAAGGAGGATTTTGGTAATCTGCATTAACAGCCTGTCGTCCACATTAACGGTAGAGTCAACAGCTTCCTCCTTCAAAATAAAATACAGACTCCTCCTAAAGTAAAGCTGCTCCATCGTCCCTTCTGGGCCTCCGTACATGTGTGCTGGTGACTGTGTCTGCAGAGACCCTGTCCTCTGACTGGATTTTACTGTTCTGCTTTGTTTTGGGTGACTCTGGACGTTTCTGGGCCGAGCTGGTGTGTTTCCTCCAGCCAATGACAGCGCAGCAGGTGAGTTTAGGAGTGGATACAATTCAGTGATTGGATGTGATTCAAACTGGTGAATATGACGGACGTGGACGTAGAGACAAAGAAGAGAAAATATAATCACAGTGAGGAGAAACACCAAGCGGATAAAGCTCGTTCTAAAACGAGGGTGAACCTTGTGTTGGCTTTTACCCGTGGACGTGGAGTTGGTCTGCTTCCTGTTGGACAGGCAGGTGACAAACACCGGCAGTTAGCTTGTGCTAGCGGGCGTTAGCTTTCAGTGTAGCTACAAGCAGTAAACATCCACACTACGTCCTGCAGTGAGTGTGAGCCCAGGAGGAGGGGCCACGTTTGAATGTTGTGTACAAACATTTCTACCGACTCCATCTTTAAGGTCAGATCATCTCATGGTATCATTTTACTACATGAAAATTGTGAGTGTAATGTTTTTGTTTTCTATCACAAGTGAACATAAAGTAATGCCTGTTGAGCTGCAGCGTGGAGCTCCGTGTGCTTACAGGTCAGACATGTTTCGTTGTGCTCAATATGTCTGACAGAAATCAATGGAGGGTCAGACTCACACTTTGTACTCTTGTACATGGTTTCAACCACAACGCCTGAATGCAACATTAACTGCACAGAGGTTAAACGCTCGTCAAGGTGCGGCACACTGTTAGTAGTTGTGGTATAAACAGACAGCCGAAAGGCAAAAAAAGGAGGAGCATAACGTTTAATCCGACGTGTAAACACAGCCTCATGTGCTTCACTTTCTTCCTGAGAGACGTGTAGAGGAGAAGAGAAACCTTAAATAGATGCACTGAGAGATAAATCACTGTTCTGTCATTCAGCAGCAAAAAGAAGAAGACATTTCTGCACATAAAAAGTTCTAACCTTTCTAAAAAAAAGCAGAACCACTTTCGAGTGTGGACGTCAAACCTCAGATTGCAGCGATAAAAAAAACCGCTCATTCCATCTTTAAAGTAATAAATCCTCTTTGATGAAACCTCATGTGTTCTCATCATGTCTGCAGTAATCATGCTCATTCTAACATGTTCGGCTTCTCGTGCAGAGAAGGTCGCCTCTCCTGTGTGTAAGCCACATAAATCATGTATGCACACACACCCAGTTGAGCCCAGCTCCCCCTCTCTGTACCCTAACACCCTGACCCCCCCCTCCACCCCCTTCATGTGCAGCATTAACACGAGCAAAGATGAACACTTGAGGTTATCCCTCTGTCTCCCCCGAGTACACGTCGAGGAGATCACACCGAAGATGAATATGCAAAGAGGAGCAGGAAGAGTAGTGACAGGCCTGAGGTAGCGGGCGGCGAGCAGATATTTCACAGAATAATGATGTCATCTGAGTGCTCGATCGCTGAGCAATCGACCGGGAGAGGCCGGTGATCTAACGACTGCTTATCTTGTCATTGGAGGTCACACGGAGTGGAAGAGAGAGGGTGCACAGAGTGTCGAAGGAAACAGCAACGAAACGAGGGAGTAGATCACGATCAGTGAGTCTTTAACTTCTTCGACTGTCCTTTTTAAAGTCCCTTTGTGGATGGACTGGGGGGGGGGGGGCAGTCGACACAAACAAGTGCAGTGACGCCTCAGAACAGCAGACTCAGTCCACACAGAGCCGAAGAATTGATCAGACTCTCTCTGAATGAAGTGAAGGAGAGGCGACAGAGATATCACCTTCCTCCTCCACACTTCTCAACAGACTGAAGACTCGATGCATGTCTGAAGGTCTCAGCAGAGTGACAGACAGAAGGAGAGAAAGAAAACTTCATCTCCTCTTCTGTCATCTGAGGACATCTTTTAAGATGAAGGTTTTTATTTATCCTATGAAGAAATTAATCTGCTGATTATCTAAACAGAAACTCTAAACCACAGGAGAAACTAAACCCACCCACCCTAACCCTCTCATCTCTGTTTACTGCATATAGATGTAGAATGAATAGACACATTTTAGGATTTCTGTTATGGTGTTTTCACATTAGGCACGACTGTTTCGTCCCGTGCATATAGCCTCAGTAAAGGACCAAGTTTCTTAAGGGTACAAAAGTATTGTGACGTGAATAGTGAGACTTCAGTGGCTCAGGTTCAGGTGTGTGCAGTGAGGGACACTGTTCATATTCTGTACATGTCATTACTGTGTGTCACACTTTGTAATGTCTCTGATAGATCCACGACGATGAGAGTGCTGGATGCATCTCAGAAATATGTCCTCCTGAATGGATCGCATCGATGGCGTCTTTAACCTCCAGTATGAAGGTTTAGGATAATGCTCGTCAAACATCCTCGACCTCCATCTTTAATCCACGAACTCGTCTTCTGGATTAACAATTCAAAGAACTCAGTGATGAACATCATCCCCACAGCCGGTCCAGACACTGGAGGACAGTCTCATATATCCACCTCTAAGACACGCACGCACGCACGCACGCACGCACGCACGCCCACGCACGAACGCACGCACGCACGCACGCACACGGGCAGGTTTTGACCCTGACTCTTTGTCTTTGTGATCATGCAGAAGATAAAGGAGACATCATCCCCCTAAAGACGCTCAACAATAATAACGTTTTTATCTCTTTAATCGACTTCCTGATTCAAATAAAAACAGGAAGCAGAAGTTGATAAAAAGCCAACAAACAGCAGAAGCTGATGGAGGATGATTGAAACGCTCTTTAGTCACAGAGCTCAGTGATTCTTAAAGATATCATCTGATATTAAACCACATTAAGCCTCAGATAAGACCTTCATTATGATTATTACTTTAGCTGCTTTTATTGGTGTGTGAACTGAAGAGATGTGATTTATTTATTGGCAGGAACTGAAAGCTGAGCTGATAACTGCAGCTCTGTTTTTTAACCCGTTTAGAACAAATGAAGACTCCGGTGTGTGATTATACCCAGGTCGCAGGTTTACACACTTGTTCTGTGTCATACAGTTAACGCTGCTATGTTGGCTAATTTAGAAAAAAGATCTGTTCTGATATTTGAATATTCATTCATCCATTCATTATCTATAACGCTTTTTCCCACGGGAGGCTGGGAGGCTGGAGCCGATCCCAGCTGTCATTGGGCGAGAGGCGGGGTTACACCCTGGACTGGTCACCAGCCAATCACAGGGCTGACATGTAGAGACAGACAACCAGCTACACTCACATTCACACCTACGGGCAATTTAGAGTCAGCAGTTAACCTAACCAGCATGTCTTTGGACTGTGGGAGGAAGCCGGAGTACCCGGAGAGAACCCACGCATGCACGGGGAGAACATGCAAACTCCACACAGAGAGGCTCCTGTCAGACGAGGATTCAAACCAGGAACCTCCTCGCTGTGAGGGGACAGAGCTAACCACTGCACCACTGTGCAGCCCCCATATTTAGATATAACTTTACAATGTTGGATGTCCATACTAAACCTCAGCTACTCAACCTCATGAGTTGTTTTAAACACAAGATACACTGCTGTTGGCGTAATCCCCGGACGTGGTTTCCTGCTGCTTTGAATGAGACGTTACGAGAACTTGGTGAGACTCCAGAACCTGACGTCAGGACCTGCCGACATATCAGAGCAAAGCATGGAGCAAAGTTGGAGAACAAGCCCGCCCCGCTTTACCACGTTTCTGTGGCCAAACTAGGATCAATATTGGAGATGCTTTTGAAAAATGGAGAGAGGTTAGAACACAGAAAGGTTTACAGACCGATGCAGAGCTGGATAAACACTGAAGCTTCAGTGTCCACCACATGGTGACCTGCGTGAGCATCCACTCTAGAGAGGAGGGGGGGGGGGGAGACAGCTCTCTACAATGTTTAGAATATGCACTGCAGTACCCATTTTAAACACTAGGTGTCTGAGATACATACTGCTCCTTGAACTTTTAGAGCATTGTTCTCCAGCTTCACAGGATCAATCTGAATATTCATGATTATGACAAGATCATCTTTAGAAGCATTAAAACATCTGGACCTTCATGAGGACAGTTGGACTCATAATCTGATGATTATTTTGTCCCCCGCTGAACGTGGCTAAAACAGATTCAAAGAACGTCATGTATTTACTGTTCATGCTTTGTGGCATTTCAACATTATTCAACATTATGCACGAGACTTTATGAATTGCAGTCGATTTCTTTTACTGGATTCAGTTATGCATTTAATGATAGGCTCCTTTAGACTTTGAGACACTTGAGACTCAATCTCTAAAGTTCTCCTTCTTCCTCAGAGCTGATGGAAAAACAAATATAAAAATATATATATATTTATATCTGCACTTGTTCTCATTCCCTCCCTTTATTAGATTTCTCAGACAGCACGCTCCTCTGACTTTTTGTCCTCGGCTCAGACCAAACACGGCTCCATCTCTCCTCCATATTGTGTATGATAATTACTGGTGCTGGCTGTTTGTTTAGCCTCCTGTCTCGGCTGAAAAGGTGTATGAGAGAAAGAGAGAGTGAGAGAAAGAGAGAGAGAGAGAGAGAGGCAGGCGGTGTACAGCCAGTCTCTCCCCTGAGCCCGACACCTCCCTGCATTGGCATTTTATTGAAATATTAAAGGTGAAGCAGATCCACAGCGACATATTGTAAAGCCTGTCACTCCCATCACAAAGGCAGTGAAGTGAGAGGAGGACGGAGAGGAAGCAGGGAGACGGGGGGGTAACGGGGGAGGCGAGGGACCTGAGGCTCCAACAGAGAAAGTAAAGTGTGTGTTGGTGACTGAGAGGCAGCGCTGGGAAAGTCACAGTACAACAAGCAATCATCATTTCTGAGCCGAGTTGAGCAGGAAGAGTGGAAGAGAATTGTATTGACACAGGGAGAGCAAAGGATGCTGGGAATCGTCGTGCCGAGGAGGAGGAGAAGGAGGAGGAGGAGGAGGAGGAGGAGGAGAAGGAGGAGGAGGAGGAGCAGGAGGAGGAGGAGGAGGAGGAGGAGGAGGAGGAACCATCAGGGGATGTAAAGACAGAAAGATCCCACTGAGGTCTACACATTGATTTTTACATTTATTTATTTTATTTCTGTGGCACTTGTGTGTGTGTGTGCGCGTGTGTGTGTGTGTGTGTGTGTGTGTGTGTGTGTGTGTGTGTGCTTGTGTGTGTGTGTGTGTGCGTGTGTGTGCGTGTGTGTGTGTGTGTGTGTGTGTGTGTGTGTGTGTGCGTGCACGTGCGTGCTTGTGTGTGTGTGCGTGTGTATGTGTGCGTGCGTGCATGCTGGACGTCTCTGTGCTCTTCTTGACGGCCTGGTTTGAAAATAAAGAAACACGTGATTGGCGATGAACCTGCTGGAGGTAATAAATCAGTGCAGAGTCACAGCCTGCACTGATGTTCATGTTGGGACTTCAGGGAAATCAGCGTCTCTCATGTTGTGTCTTGTCCTTCTCGTCTGCATGAAGAGTAAAAAACAAACTCAATCCACCGTAATGATACCTTGGATCTGATGATGATCTATTTATCTCTATGAACAGATATCTGCATGCAAGAGCAGCTGATCTGTTCTACATCACATATTTACACTAAAGGGACAAATCAACATGAGCAGAGGAGTCCCTGCTCTCCAGATCAAACCTGACAAAGCTCGACTTTTATCTCTTTACAAATCTGCATCATGAATGATGTTATTATTTTAGGGAAATAACTCTGGAATCAAACCTGCAACCAGTGAGACAAGGACTGTCGCCTTTGCTCGTGGTTCACGCCCCTCACGATACAGTAATAAAGTGAGACTGACGAGCTGAATCCGACACATCCAAAGTCGGTTCTCTCATAAACTGTTCATTCATCATTCCCATCAGATCATCTCGTCAGCTGCGGAGAAGTTTTCTGACCACATGATGGAGGAACTTTGGAGTCAAATCTGGTCCCTGATCAGACTTCAGAGAACAGTTTGATGTATCGTTTGAATCTGGCAATAACTCCCGTGACAAATGACCCTTTTATCTTGATCGGTACAAAAGTGCAAATAAGGCCGATTTAGATCTGACGTTGACCAAAAAAGTATACACAATAAAAAAACACTCCTGATGCCGATAGCTGCCTCAGAACACCAACGTCAGGATCAGCTGAGCCGATGAGACGTGCTTCACTGATACGAGATGCTTCTGAAATACATTCAGTCAGTCTGACATCAGGGCTGAAAATACTGGATCTCCTCAGAGTGAAACTGAGGCGTAGATGTTGTGCTGGAAATGCAAGCGCATCACAACTTGTCATTCTGAGAGAATTATCTTGTTCAGTCAGAAAAACTGCAGATTTTTATTTTCTCATGTGAATGATTTTTGCTGCCGTAGAGTCTACCTTTGGAGTTCAGATTTGTAACTTGCTTCAGACAAATTCTTCCTAATAATAATTCTGTCAAAGAAAAGAGGAGACACTTTTATGAGTGCGTGCAGCATTCAGAAGCAGAGTCCTCGGGGGTCTTCCTGGTTTCCATCACAAACTTTACAAGCAGACAAACGAGCGCTCTCTTCTCTGAACAGATCTCTTACGACCTGCAGTGTTTATCTGCAGACATCAAACTAAAACTGCCACCAGTCTTCTCCATTTTTGATCGTAGACATTAGTGTTGTAGTCAAGACCACCCTAACCGAGACCAAGACATACCCGAGACCAGAGTGCTCAGAGACCGAGACAAGACCAAGACATTTAGGGATGGAGACTGAGACCATACATATCTCTGAAAAATCATCATCTTGTGTGCAGGGGGCGTGTCACTCACTTAACACCGGGAAGGTTGCGGTCGTAACCGGGGGATACAAATCAAACTACAAATGAATTGAAGTTATTTGTTCTTTTAGAAAGAGGAGTTTTCCTTCTAATCACAGTGATGACGTGGAGAAATAGACCATCAGTGGTGGTCGGTGTTGATTTAAAATCCAGAGTCCACCCAGTCTGAGACCGAGACAAGACCGTGTAGAAACACTTTAGAGTCCGAGACGAGACCTAGACCTTCAAAAAGTGGTCTTGACACCAAGAGCGCTTTGAGTACTACAACTAGTCAGGGTCAAATGTAGGTCAGTCTTTCTTTGACTTGAATTGAATGTTCAGATGTTTCATAAGAAAAAGGAGCTGGATCCCCTCACCTGGCTCCAACATGAGTATTTCTGTTACAACACTTGTTAAACATGCAGCCTGTCACCCAGAGGTGATGCAACACGGCCAGGCGCGGAGAAATTCAGGAAGTGACCGACTGAAATCTAAAGCTTTAATCATAAAGGCTGCATTCAGACCTGCAGACTTCATACGACTGACACACTGAGTATGCAAAACACCGTGCACACTGCATGTTCAGAGCACTCAGTGTGGAACAGGGTCGTCCTTCAGTGGACGCGGAGAAGTCATTTTCAGGTTATAGAAAGAAACCACAGCGACTGGAGCGTCCCTTTATGCTTCCAGATCAACATTTACCTGACAGATGATACGTTTGGATTCTCTGACAGTTGGAAACGAGCACCTGTCAGCTTTTGTATGCAGGTCTGCTGCAAACTGAGGAACCCTTTTTTTAACCCTTTAATCAGACTGATTGCTGACAGTCCTCTGTGGCGTGCTGGAGAGTGGTTAGAAAACGGTCGGCTTTATTGTAAACAATAATTGTAATATATTGTGCAGACTCGTGTGTTGCTGCTAAGGCAGGAAGTTTGGAGTCAAACTTTCCCAGAAAAAGAAGACGTCTCAGGGCCGTGCAGACATTTGAATGAGTCGACAACATTTACACAAAAAGGAAACACTGAGATGCAGACACATGCAGACATTACATTTCCCATCATTGTATAGTTAGCTTATTATAATTCAGTTTATGTTAAAGCAGCGGGCTCTCCCTCCTCTCTGCACAGCGTTATTCTCACCAGGACTTCTGCTCGACTTCACTGCTGCTGGACTCTGAACTGGAGGCCACATCCAAAGGGGGGTGAAGGACCTGGACAGAACCATGACTACACTCTGAGCAGGCCTGGTACGAAATAATAACATTCATGACTGTGGTTATGTCGGGTAAGGAACATGCAACATACCAAGGGTCTGAGAGGTATCAGAATAACAGCTGAAGGTTTCACTGAGACGGACCGCTCTGACAAATAGGTCATGTTTCATGTTTTTAAATATCATTATTAGTTCCTGTCTTATTTTGTATTTTTTACTCACCCTTGTCTCTGTCTTTTCAGATCCTGCTCCTCATGTGTCCGCCTTGTGTGTCAGCCCCGCCCTGATTACCCTCTGTGTCTTGTTATCCTCTGATTGTCTGTGTATTTAATCCCAGTGTGTTCTCCCTCATGTTACCAGGGTGTCGTGTTTCCCTCGTGCACCTCGTCCTCGCGTTTTTCTTGATAGCCATCATGTGTATGATCTCTGCCTGTTGTTGACCCGGACTTGTTGCCTTCTCCTCTGGATCTGTTTGCAGATTGTTTGCCTTTCTGTGTACTGAACCTTGGACTGAACCTTGGACCGAACCTTGTACTGAACCTTGGACTGAACCTTGGACTGAACCTTGGACCGAACCTTGGACCGAACCTTGGACTGAACCTTGGACTGAACCTTGGACTGAACCTTGGACTGAACCTTGGACTGAACCTTGGACCGAACCTTGTACTGAACCTTGGACTGAACCTTGGACTGAACCTTGGACTGAACCTTGGACTGAACCTTGGACCGAACCTTGGACCGAACCTTGGACTTGTACTCGTCTTTTTGAATGAGAGTCTGTGTGTGAATCCATTGTTTGCCTAACTTTGTCATTCCCTCAACGTTACTGACCAGTATAACGTGGCCTCTGATAATCAGATAAGTCCAATAGTCACACCTGTGGAGTCCTTTTTAAGAGATTATATCTCGCCTCTTTTTGATAGGACAGCTTGAGAGAGAGACGGTAAATGTGGGTAGAGAGAGAGAGGGGGGGGATGACATACAAACAGCGTCAGGACTGTATAGTTTCTGTACATGAAGCGTCTGATCTACAGACTGAGCTAAACCAGAGCAAAAGAACTACAACCATGTTGTGTTTTTTACCTCCACTGAGCAGCAGAGTATCAGGTTACATCCACAGAACCACAGGGTCCATGTGCTGAGGACGCGTGATGAATAAAGATCTCTGTGTTCTTTAATCTGACCAGATGTATTTTATTTTAAGAGAACAGAACTGAGTGGCTTCTCATTGCATCTCGCTCACATCATTCATAATTTAGAAAATGCAAATGAGCTTTTATTGATTGTGGTTGTATACTTTGTGGACACATTAGTGAATCAATATTTGAATGCAGTTGTGTTTAGTGGGTTTGGAGTGAGCCTAATTAGCTTCATTAAATGTGAGTGGCTAAATAGCTCTCTGAGAGAAACTCTCGTGTTAGAGAGAAATCGCTCTCTCTGGGTTTTTTTGTGCTTTCAGTGAACTTGGTCTGTTTGCAGCTCTAACATCTCATCAACGAGAGGAGAACTGTTTCAGTCCAACTCAAACAGGTCGGCTCCGTCAGTGGCTCATGATTAGGACAATGTAAGTAATGCCTGCTAGTCTTTATAGTCCAACTAAACCTCCGAGATGAAGCATGCTTCAGCCTGTTGCAAAAACAGCATCCCAAACTCCCTCCAAACTGACACGGACATTTAGAGTAATCTGAATGCTCGAGTACTCACATTATGAACGAGTACTCGCTGGTTTCGTATTTTTTACAGCAAAAACCCCCGACAGACACGGAGATCTCTGTGGTCTGCTATGTTTCCTGCGGTGTGTAGCTCATCTGTGCTGTGTGTCTGTAGGAAAGACTTCTTTAAATCAGTGATAACATAAGACTCCATGGTGAGAGCTGTCCACCAGTCTGTAGTCACAGACACTTTGCTGTTCTGCAGTCTGCTCCTCTCTCATAGCTGTTGTTAGCCGGGATGGTACCATGTACTCCGGCTCCACAAACAGCAGCAGCTCGCAAAACTTCATGGGAGCATGTTGAACAGACAGAAACCTGGATCAGAATCAGACTCATGTAGAACAGACAGAAACCTGGAACAGAACCAGACTCATGTTGATCAGACAGAAACCTGGAACAGAACCAGACTCATGTTGATCAGACAGAAACCTGGAACAGAACCAGACTCATGTTGATCAGACAGAAACCTGGAACAGAACCAGACTCATGTTGAACAGACAGAAACCTGGATCAGAATCAGACTCATGTAGAACAGACAGAAACCTGGAACAGAACCAGACTCATGTTGATCAGACAGAAACCTGGAACAGAACCAGACTCATGTTGAACAGACAGAAACCTGGAACAGAACCAGACTCATGTTGATCAGACAGAAACCTGGAACAGAACCAGACTCATGTTGAACAGACAGAAACCTGGATCAGAATCAGACTCATGTAGAACAGACAGAAACCTGGAACAGAACCAGACTCATGTTGATCAGACAGAAACCTGGAGCAGAACCAGACTCATGTTGATCAGACAGAAACCTGGAACAGAACCAGACTCATGTTGATCAGACAGAAACCTGGAGCAGAACCAGACTCATGTTGAACAGACAGAAACCTGGAACAGAACCAGACTCATGTTGATCAGACAGAAACCTGGAACAGAACCAGACTCATGTTGATCAGACAGAAACCTGGAACAGAACCAGACTCATGTTGATCAGACAGAAACCTGGAGCAGAACCAGACTCATGTTGAACAGACAGAAACCTGGAACAGAACCAGACTCATGTTGAACAGACAGAAACCTGGAACAGAACCAGACTCATGTTGAACAGACAGAAACCTGGAACAGAACCAGACTCATGTTGATCAGACAGAAACCTGGAACAGAACCAGACTCATGTTGAACAGACAGAAACCTGGATCAGAACCAGACTCATATAGAACAGACAGAAACCTGGAACAGAACCAGACTCATGTTGATCAGACAGAAACCTGGAGCAGAACCAGACTCATGTTGAACAGACAGAAACCTGGATCAGAACCAGACTCATGTTGAACAGACAGAAACCTGGAACAGAACCAGACTCATGTTGAACAGACAGAAACCTGGAGCAGAACCAGACTCATGTTGAACAGACAGAAACCTGGAGCAGAACCAGACTCATGTTGAACAGACAGAAACCTGGAACAGAACCAGACTCATGTTGAACAGACAGAAACCTGGAACAGAACCAGACTCATGTTGAACAGACAGAAACCTGGATCAGAACCAGACTCATGTTGAACAGACAGAAACCTGGAGCAGAACCAGACTCATGTTGAACAGACAGAAACCTGGAACAGAACCAGACTCATGTTGATCAGACAGAAACCTGGAGCAGAACCAGACTCATGTTGAACAGACAGAAACCTGGATCAGAACCAGACTCATGTTGAACAGACAGAAACCTGGAACAGAACCAGACTCATGTTGAACAGACAGAAACCTGGAGCAGAACCAGACTCATGTAGAACAGACAGAAACCTGGAGCAGAACCAGACTCATGTAGAACAGACAGAAACCTGGATCAGAACCAGACTCATGTTGAACAGACAGAAACCTGGAGCAGAACCAGACTCATGTAGAACAGACAGAAACCTGGAGCAGAACCAGACTCATGTAGAACAGACAGAAACCTGGATCAGAACCAGACTCATGTAGAACAGACAGAAACCTGGAACAGAACCAGACTCATGTTGAACAGACAGAAACCTGGAACAGAACCAGACTCATGTTGAACAGACAGAAACCTGGAGCAGAACCAGACTCATGTAGAACAGACAGAAACCTGGATCAGAACCAGACTCATGTTGAACAGACAGAAACCTGGAACAGAACCAGACTCATGTTGAACAGACAGAAACCTGGAACAGAACCAGACTCATGTTGAACAGACAGAAACCTGGAGCAGAACCAGACTCATGTTGAACAGACAGAAACCTGGAGCAGAACCAGACTCATGTTGAACAGACAGAAACCTGGATCAGAACCAGACTCATGTTGAACAGACAGAAACCTGGAACAGAACCAGACTCATGTTGAACAGACAGAAACCTGGAACAGAACCAGACTCATGTTGAACAGACAGAAACCTGGAACAGAACCAGACTCATGTAGAACAGACAGAAACCTGGAACAGAACCAGACTCATGATGAACAGACAGAAACCTGGAGCAGAACCAGACTCATGTAGAACAGACAGAAACCTGGAACAGAACCAGACTCATGTAGAACAGACAGAAACCTGGAACAGAACCAGACTCATGATGAACAGACAGAAACCTGGATCAGAACCAGACTCATGTAGAACAGACAGAAACCTGGAACAGAACCAGACTCATGTTGAACAGACAGAAACCTGGAGCAGAACCAGACTCATGTAGAACAGACAGAAACCTGGATCAGAACCAGACTCATGTAGAACAGACAGAAACCTGGATCAGAACCAGACTCATGTAGAACAGACAGAAACCTGGAGCAGAACCAGACTCATGTAGAACAGACAGAAACCTGGAACAGAACCAGACTCATGTAGAACAGACAGAAACCTGGAGCAGAACCAGACTCATGTAGAACAGACAGAAACCTGGATCAGAACCAGACTCATGTAGAACAGACAGAAACCTGGATCAGAACCAGACTCATGTAGAACAGACAGAAACCTGGATCAGAACCAGACTCATGTAGAACAGACAGAAACCTGGATCAGAACCAGACTCATGTAGAACAGACAGAAACCTGGAGCAGAACCAGACTCATGTAGAACAGACAGAAACCTGGAACAGAACCAGACTCATGTTGATCAGACAGAAACCTGGAACAGAACCAGACTCATGTAGAACAGACAGAAACCTGGAGCAGAACCAGACTCATGTAGAACAGACAGAAACCTGGAACAGAACCAGACTCATGTTGAACAGACAGAAACCTGGAACAGAACCAGACTCATGTTGAACAGACAGAAACCTGGAGCAGAACCAGACTCATGTAGAACAGACAGAAACCTGGAACAGAACCAGACTCATGTAGAACAGACAGAAACCTTGAGCAGAACCAGACTCATGTTGAACAGACAGAAACCTGGAGCAGAACCAGACTCATGTTGAACAGACAGAAACCTGGAACAGAACCAGACTCATGTTGAACAGACAGAAACCTGGAACAGAACCAGACTCATGTAGAACAGACAGAAACCTGGAACAGAACCAGACTCATGTTGAACAGACAGAAACCTGGAACAGAACCAGACTCATGTAGAACAGACAGAAACCTGGAGCAGAACCAGACTCATGTTGAACAGACAGAAACCTGGAACAGAACCAGACTCATGTTGAACAGACAGAAACCTGGATCAGAACCAGACTCATGTTGAACAGACAGAAACCTGGATCAGAACCAGACTCATGTTGAACAGACAGAAACCTGGATCAGAACCAGACTCATGTTGAACAGACAGAAACCTGGAGCAGAACCAGACTCATGTAGAACAGACAGAAACCTGGAACAGAACCAGACTCATGTAGAACAGACAGAAACCTTGAGCAGAACCAGACTCATGTTGAACAGACAGAAACCTGGAGCAGAACCAGACTCATGTTGAACAGACAGAAACCTGGAACAGAACCAGACTCATGTTGAACAGACAGAAACCTGGAACAGAACCAGACTCATGTAGAACAGACAGAAACCTGGAACAGAACCAGACTCATGTTGAACAGACAGAAACCTGGAACAGAACCAGACTCATGTTGAACAGACAGAAACCTGGAGCAGAACCAGACTCATGTAGAACAGACAGAAACCTGGAACAGAACCAGACTCATGTTGAACAGACAGAAACCTGGATCAGAACCAGACTCATGTTGAACAGACAGAAACCTGGATCAGAACCAGACTCATGTTGAACAGACAGAAACCTGGAACAGAACCAGACTCATGTTGAACAGACAGAAACCTGGAACAGAACCAGACTCATGTTGAACAGACAGAAACCTGGATCAGAACCAGGCTCATGTTGAACAGACAGAAACCTGGAACAGAACCAGACTCATGTTGAACAGACAGAAACCTGGAACAGAACCAGACTCATGTAGAACAGACAGAAACCTGGAACAGAACCAGACTCATGTTGAACAGACAGAAACCTGGATCAGAACCAGGCTCATGTTGAACAGACAGAAACCTGGATCAGAACCAGGCTCATGTAGAACAGACAGAAACCTGGAACAGAACCAGACTCATGTTGAACAGACAGAAACCTGGAACAGAACCAGACTCATGTTGAACAGACAGAAACCTGGAACAGAACCAGACTCATGTTGAACAGACAGAAACCTGGAACAGAACCAGACTCATGTTGAACAGACAGAAACCTGGAACAGAACCAGGCTCATGTTGAACAGACAGAAACCTGGATCAGAACCAGACTCATGTAGAACAGACAGAAACCTGGAACAGAACCAGACTCATGTAGAACAGACAGAAACCTGGAACAGAACCAGACTCATGTTGAACAGACAGAAACCTGGAACAGAACCAGACTCATGTTGAACAGACAGAAACCTGGAACAGAACCAGACTCATGTAGAACAGACAGAAACCTGGATCAGAACCAGACTCATGTTGAACAGACAGAAACCTGGAACAGAACCAGACTCATGTAGAACAGACAGAAACCTGGATCAGAACCAGACTCATGTTGAACAGACAGAAACCTGGAGCAGAACCAGACTCATGTAGAACAGACAGAAACCTGGAACAGAACCAGACTCATGTAGAACAGACAGAAACCTGGATCAGAACCAGACTCATGTTGAACAGACAGAAACCTGGAACAGAACCAGACTCATGTAGAACAGACAGAAACCTGGATCAGAACCAGACTCATGTAGAACAGACAGAAACCTGGATCAGAACCAGACTCATGTTGAACAGACAGAAACCTGGAGCAGAACCAGACTCATGTTGAACAGACAGAAACCTGGATCAGAACCAGACTCATGTTGAACAGACAGAAACCTGGAGCAGAACCAGACTCATGTTGAACAGACAGAAACCTGGAGCAGAACCAGACTCATGTTGAACAGACAGAAACCTGGAACAGAACCAGACTCATGTTGAACAGACAGAAACCTGGAACAGAACCAGACTCATGTTGAACAGACAGAAACCTGGATCAGAACCAGACTCATGTAGAACAGACAGAAACCTGGAACAGAACCAGACTCATGTAGAACAGACAGAAACCTGGAACAGAACCAGACTCATGTTGAACAGACAGAAACCTGGAACAGAACCAGACTCATGTTGAACAGACAGAAACCTGGATCAGAACCAGACTCATGTAGAACAGACAGAAACCTGGATCAGAACCAGACTCATGTAGAACAGACAGAAACCTGGAACAGAACCAGACTCATGTGAAACAGACAGAAACCTGGAACAGAACCAGACTCATGTTGAACAGACAGAAACCTGGAGCAGAACCAGACTCATGTAGAACAGACAGAAACCTGGAACAGAACCAGACTCATGTAGAACAGACAGAAACCTGGATCAGAACCAGACTCATGTTGAACAGACAGAAACCTGGAACAGAACCAGACTCATGTAGAACAGACAGAAACCTGGATCAGAACCAGACTCATGTTGAACAGACAGAAACCTGGATCAGAACCAGACTCATGTTGAACAGACAGAAACCTGGAGCAGAACCAGACTCATGTTGAACAGACAGAAACCTGGAGCAGAACCAGACTCATGTTGAACAGACAGAAACCTGGAACAGAACCAGACTCATGTTGAACAGACAGAAACCTGGATCAGAACCAGACTCATGTTGAACAGACAGAAACCTGGAGCAGAACCAGACTCATGTAGAACAGACAGAAACCTGGAACAGAACCAGACTCATGTAGAACAGACAGAAACCTGGATCAGAACCAGACTCATGTTGAACAGACAGAAACCTGGATCAGAACCAGACTCATGTTGAACAGACAGAAACCTGGAACAGAACCAGACTCATGTTGAACAGACAGAAACCTGGACCAGAACCAGACTCATGTTGAACAGACAGAAACCTGGAACAGAACCAGACTCATGTAGAACAGACAGAAACCTGGAACAGAACCAGACTCATGTTGAACAGACAGAAACCTGGAGCAGAACCAGACTCATGTTGAACAGACAGAAACCTGGATCAGAACCAGACTCATGTTGAACAGACAGAAACCTGGAGCAGAACCAGACTCATGTTGAACAGACAGAAACCTGGAGCAGAACCAGACTCATGTTGAACAGACAGAAACCTGGATCAGAACCAGACTCATGTTGAACAGACAGAAACCTGGAGCAGAACCAGACTCATGTAGAACAGACAGAAACCTGGAGCAGAACCAGACTCATGTTGAACAGGCAGAAACCTGGAACAGAACCAGACTCATGTAGAACAGACAGAAACCGGGAACAGAACCAGACTCATGTTGAACAGACAGAAACCTGGATCAGAACCAGACTCATGTTGAACAGACAGAAACCTGGAACAGAACCAGACTCATGTAGAACAGACAGAAACCTGGAACAGAACCAGACTCATGTTGAACAGACAGAAACCTGGACCAGAACCAGACTCATGTTGAACAGACAGAAACCTGGAACAGAACCAGACTCATGTAGAACAGACAGAAACCTGGATCAGAACCAGACTCATGTTGAACAGACAGAAACCTGGAGCAGAACCAGACTCATGTTGAACAGACAGAAACCTGGATCAGAACCAGACTCATGTTGAACAGACAGAAACCTGGAGCAGAACCAGACTCATGTTGAACAGACAGAAACCTGGATCAGAACCAGACTCATGTTGAACAGACAGAAACCTGGAGCAGAACCAGACTCATATAGAACAGACAGAAACCTGGATCAGAACCAGACTCATGTAGAACAGACAGAAACCTGGATCAGAACCAGACTCATGTTGAACAGACAGAAACCTGGATCAGAACCAGACTCATGTTGAACAGACAGAAACCTGGAACAGAACCAGACTCATGTAGAACAGACAGAAACCTGGACCAGAACCAGACTCATGTTGAACAGACAGAAACCTGAATCAGAACCAGACTCATGTTGAACAGACAGAAACCTGGAACAGAACCAGACTCATGTAGAACAGACAGAAACCTGGAGCAGAACCAGACTCATATAGAACAGACAGAAACCTGGATCAGAACCAGACTCATGTAGAACAGACAGAAACCTGGATCAGAACCAGACTCATGTTGAACAGACAGAAACCTGGATCAGAACCAGACTCATGTTGAACAGACAGAAACCTGGAGCAGAACCAGACTCATGTAGAACAGACAGAAACCTGGATCAGAACCAGACTCATGTAGAACAGACAGAAACCTGGATCAGAACCAGACTCATGTAGAACAGACAGAAACCTGGATCAGAACCAGACTCATGTTGAACAGACAGAAACCTGGAACAGAACCAGACTCATGTTGAACAGACAGAAACCTGGAGCAGAACCAGACTCATGATGAACAGGCAGAAACCTGGAACAGAACCAGACTCATGTAGAACAGACAGAAACCTGGAACAGAACCAGACTCATGTAGAACAGACAGAAACCTGGAGCAGAACCAGACTCATGTTGATCAGACAGAAACCTGGAGCAGAACCAGACTCATGTTGAACAGGCAGAAACCTGGAACAGAACCAGGCTCATGTTGATCAGACAGAAACCTGGAACAGAACCAGACTCATGTAGAACAGACAGAAACCTGGAACAGAACCAGACTCATGTTGATCAGACAGAAACCTGGAACAGAACCAGACTCATGTAGAACAGACAGAAACCTGGAACAGAACCAGACTCATGTAGAACAGACAGAAACCTGGAGCAGAACCAGACTCATGTAGAACAGACAGAAACCTGGAGCAGAACCAGACTCATGTAGAACAGACAGAAACCTGGAACAGAACCAGACTCATGTTGAACAGACAGAAACCTGGAGCAGAACCAGACTCATGATGAACAGGCAGAAACCTGGAACAGAACCAGACTCATGTTGAACAGACAGAAACCTGGAACAGAACCAGACTCATGTAGAACAGACAGAAATCTGGAGCAGAACCAGACTCATGTAGAACAGACAGAAACCTGGAGCAGAACCAGACTCATGTTGATCAGACAGAAACCTGGAGCAGAACCAGACTCATGTTGATCAGACAGAAACCTGGAGCAGAACCAGACTCATGTAGAACAGACAGAAACCTGGAACAGAACCAGACTCATGTAGAACAGACAGAAACCTGGAGCAGAACCAGACTCATGTTGATCAGACAGAAACCTGGAGCAGAACCAGACTCATGTAGAACAGACAGAAACCTGGAGCAGAACCAGACTCATGTTGATCAGACAGAAACCTGGAGCAGAACCAGACTCATGTAGAACAGGCAGAAACCTGGAGCAGAACCAGACTCATGTAGAACAGACAGAAACCTGGAACAGAACCAGACTCATGTTGAACAGACAGAAACCTGGAACAGAACCAGACTCATGTAGAACAGACAGAAACCTGGATCAGAACCAGACTCATGTAGAACAGACAGAAACCTGGAGCAGAACCAGACTCATGTAGAACAGACAGAAACCTAGATCAGAACCAGACTCATGTAGAACAGGCAGAAACCTGGAACAGAACCAGACTCATGTAGAACAGACAGAAACCTGGAGCAGAACCAGACTCATGTAGAACAGACAGAAACCTAGATCAGAACCAGACTCATGTAGAACAGGCAGAAACCTGGAACAGAACCAGACTCATGTAGAACAGACAGAAACCTGGAGCAGAACCAGACTCATGTTGATCAGACAGAAACCTGGAGCAGAACCAGACTCATGTAGAACAGACAGAAACCTGGAGCAGAACCAGACTCATGTTGATCAGACAGAAACCTGGAGCAGAACCAGACTCATGTAGAACAGGCAGAAACCTGGAGCAGAACCAGACTCATGTAGAACAGACAGAAACCTGGAACAGAACCAGACTCATGTTGAACAGACAGAAACCTGGAACAGAACCAGACTCATGTAGAACAGACAGAAACCTGGATCAGAACCAGACTCATGTAGAACAGACAGAAACCTGGAGCAGAACCAGACTCATGTAGAACAGACAGAAACCTGGAGCAGAACCAGACTCATGATGAACAGGCAGAAACCTGGAACAGAACCAGACTCATGTTGAACAGACAGAAACCTGGAACAGAACCAGACTCATGTAGAACAGACAGAAATCTGGAGCAGAACCAGACTCATGTTGATCAGACAGAAACCTGGAGCAGAACCAGACTCATGTAGAACAGACAGAAACCTGGAGCAGAACCAGACTCATGTAGAACAGACAGAAACCTGGAACAGAACCAGACTCATGTAGAACAGACAGAAACCTGGAGCAGAACCAGACTCATGTAGAACAGACAGAAACCTGGAACAGAACCAGACTCATGTAGAACAGACAGAAATCTGGAGCAGAACCAGACTCATGTAGAACAGACAGAAACCTGGAACAGAACCAGACTCATGTTGATCAGACAGAAACCTGGATCAGAACCAGACTCATGTAGAACAGACAGAAACCTGGAACAGAACCAGACTCATGTTGAACAGACAGAAACCTGGAGCAGAACCAGACTCATGTTGATCAGACAGAAACCTGGAACAGAACCAGACTCATGTAGAACAGACAGAAACCTGGAGCAGAACCAGACTCATGTTGATCAGACAAAAACCTGGAGCAGAACCAGACTCATGTTGAACAGGCAGAAACCTGTAACAGAACCAGGCTCATGTTGATCAGACAGAAACCTGGAACAGAACCAGACTCATGTAGAACAGACAGAAACCTGGAACAGAACCAGACTCATGTTGATCAGACAGAAACCTGGAACAGAACCAGACTCATGTAGAACAGACAGAAACCTGGAACAGAACCAGACTCATGTAGAACAGACAGGAACCTGGAGCAGAACCAGACTCATGTAGAACAGACAGAAACCTGGAGCAGAACCAGACTCATGTAGAACAGACAGAAACCTGGAACAGAACCAGACTCATGTTGAACAGACAGAAACCTGGAGCAGAACCAGACTCATGATGAACAGGCAGAAACCTGGAACAGAACCAGACTCATGTTGAACAGACAGAAACCTGGAACAGAACCAGACTCATGTAGAACAGACAGAAACCTGGAGCAGAACCAGACTCATGTTGATCAGACAGAAACCTGGAGCAGAACCAGACTCATGTAGAACAGACAGAAAACTGGAACAGAACCAGGCTCATGTTGATCAGACAGAAACCTGGAGCAGAACCAGACTCATGTTGAACAGGCAGAAACCTGGAACAGAACCAGGCTCATGTTGAACAGACAGAAACCTGGATCAGAACCAGACTCATGTAGAACAGACAGAAACCTGGAACAGAACCAGACTCATGTAGAACAGACAGAAACCTGGAGCAGAACCAGACTCATGTAGAACAGACAGAAACCTGGAACAGAACCAGACTCATGTTGATCAGACAGAAACCTGGATCAGAACCAGACTCATGTTGATCAGACAGAAACCTGGAACAGAACCAGACTCATGTTGAACAGACAGAAACCTGGAGCAGAACCAGACTCATGTTGATCAGACAGAAACCTGGAACAGAACCAGACTCATGTAGAACAGACAGAAACCTGGAGCAGAACCAGACTCATGTTGATCAGACAGAAACCTGGAGCAGAACCAGACTCATGTTGAACAGACAGAAACCTGGAACAGAACCAGACTCATGTAGAACAGACAGAAACCTGGAACAGAACCAGACTCATGTTGATCAGACAGAAACCTGGAACAGAACCAGACTCATGTAGAACAGACAGAAATCTGGAATAGAACCAGACTCATGTTGATCAGACAGAAACCTGGAGCAGAACCAGACTCATGTTGATCAGACAGAAACCTGGAGCAGAACCAGACTCATGTAGAACAGACAGAAACCTGAAGCAGAACCAGACTCATATAGAACAGACAGAAACCTGGAACAGAACCAGACTCATGTAGAACAGACAGAAACCTGGAACAGAACCAGACTCATGTTGAACAGACAGAAACCTGGAACAGAACCAGACTCATGTAGAACAGACAGAAACCTGGATCAGAACCAGACTCATGTAGAACAGACAGAAACCTGGAACAGAACCAGACTCATGTAGAACAGACAGAAACCTGGAACAGAACCAGACTCATGTAGAACAGACAGAAACCTGGAACAGAACCAGACTCATGTTGATCAGACAGAAACCTGGAGCAGAACCAGACTCATGTTGAACAGACAGAAACCTGGAACAGAACCAGACTCATGTAGAACAGACAGAAACCTGGAACAGAACCAGACTCATGTTGATCAGACAGAAACCTGGAACAGAACCAGACTCATGTAGAACAGACAGAAATCTGGAATAGAACCAGACTCATGTTGATCAGACAGAAACCTGGAGCAGAACCAGACTCATGTTGATCAGACAGAAACCTGGAGCAGAACCAGACTCATGTAGAACAGACAGAAACCTGAAGCAGAACCAGACTCATATAGAACAGACAGAAACCTGGAACAGAACCAGACTCATGTAGAACAGACAGAAACCTGGAACAGAACCAGACTCATGTTGAACAGACAGAAACCTGGAACAGAACCAGACTCATGTAGAACAGACAGAAACCTGGATCAGAACCAGACTCATGTAGAACAGACAGAAACCTGGAACAGAACCAGACTCATGTAGAACAGACAGAAACCTGGAGCAGGTTTAGCTTTGTGTCATTTATTCATTTAAATGTGTAGACTTGTACGACATGTGACATGTGATTATGACTCCAAAGAAATCTGTCTTTGATTTCAGTCCACGTGTTCAGCTCAATAAAACAGACTTGAACATGATTTTTTTACGGCTCCTCTGCAGCTCTGTAACACTGAGTCTGGCTCCGGAGGACGGCGTGGTAGAATCAGGAGGTTATCACATTGGGAGCTTTGATTTGTTCAGAATACATCTGCTTTTATGAGTCAGGCTGCAGGACTGTTTGAATGCAGCTCTTTTCAGTTGACTCTATAATCACCTCATGGTAAAGAAGCTAACATGACTCATGTTGGGACCACTAAACCTCACATGAAACAAACAGATCCCCCCCCCCCCCCCCCCCTTTTTTTTTTGGTTCTGGCTGCAGCCCTCAGTAGCAGGATCATCAACAAGCTGCACCTCTGCAGCTTAAATAACACGAGCCACATCATCACGCCTCGGATGGATTGTAAATAGTCGAGGGGGTGATAAATTTGTCACCGTTGGACGGAGATAGGGCACATTACCTTCAGAGGGAGCATATTTCAGCCCTCCCCGGGGCTGATGAAATGCGGAGCACAGGGGCAGCTCAGCATCTGTAAGTGAGGCCTTCTTTATGGCCTGATTAAGTCATCTGAAGCTGCTGTGGAGCCGCTCGGGCAGCTTTATTTCACCTCCCACTGTGCTGCTGCTGTAATCATCCAGGAGGACGGAGACGGTAAAACAGCATCCGAACAGTCCTCGTAATGTGACGGCACAGTCATTCCCTGTCTATTTTTATGTCGGCCATTACAACGTCTTATAAAGTGATCCTGCAGAGAGAGCGAGCCTCTCCTTCAGTCTGATTGTGTTCATGATGACGACCTGGTTCGTCCTTTTGTTGATCTGCACAGCAGCAATCATCCCAGTGATTTCTGGAAAACACTTACACAAATGTTGAACTGAAGAATGATATTTAATTATGTGACTGTGGATTTTCTCTTTTACCAGAGCATAAACTTTACGTTGTTTTCTTAACAGTGAATACAAGCGCTGGTGGGAATATCTTGTTGTTTTTCTGCACGGCTGTTTTATTCTGTTTTATCAACATCTATGAAACATCTCAGGCTGTCTCACCGCCTGTTAAAGGTGTTTAGAGGATGTTTCCTCATAATCAAAGGACATGCATACATTCACAGACAGATTCTTTAAAGTCTGACTGAAGTGAACTCTGAACACAAACAGAGTTAAATAGTTAACATGCTGAGTTGTTTGCACCCTCGTCGTCTGACCTCCAGGGCTTCAGCGGGGAACATTTCTCTTTTTTAACCAGCTCTGAATCTTTCTGATGGAGAAAAACAAAATCAATAATCATCACAAAATGTAAATAATTTAGTTCAAGACCACCTCCACGCTTTCCACTGCTGCGGTGTAATGTGTGTGGAAGTTAAAAAACAGCAGGGCAGGATAATGTCGCCTTCTATTGACGCTCAGTCAGCACTTTTCTAGTGCTGATACCAGACCTGCAACCTTCAGCACCAACGTTATGCTCCTGAAAACAAAATGACTATAAAGAGACATTAATAGAAGTTCCACCTGTGACTATGCTGCCCTTATTGGGATGTAGAGTTTGGAGATTTCACTGCTGGACCCGCTCTACCTCCCTGCAGAATCTGTAGAATCTGTAAATGGAGGTCTGGATTGTCAGCATGTGAAGGGTTCTGGTTCTAGTTTGTAGTCTAAGCTGTATTGACCAATCACACTCTGAGGCGGGATTTAAGCCTCCTGACAAGCCGTTACACCGCGCCCACCTGTCAATCAGGTCGGCTACACGCCTTATTGTGAATAACTCTTATCCTTCTTCAAATCAAAACTGATGAGTCAAAACATTCACCCCCCGTACAGTGTGTGCTGATCGAGACATGAGCTAATCAGACCTGTTTGGTTTTTTGAACCAGGCTGTAAACATGTTAATGTCTGCTGTAAAAACAGGCTTTTTAGAATGGGTGTGTATGTGACTTCCTGTGCTTCTGCAGCCAGCCTCTAGTGGACACTCCAGGAACTGCAGGATTTTACACTTCAGTATCTGCTTTATTTTTTAACTCTGGAGGTTGCTGCTTGTTCAACACTAACCGCTTGTTTCTCCTGAATTATGAAATGAACATCCGTTTCCTGAGGCCGATATCGTGTATCAGAAGGTGATTCTGAGATTTCACTTCAATATATCTTTGAAATTGACATCAGGAAATGTTAAAATGGATTAAATCAAAATTTGTTACCCACACATGAATGCACAAGTTACACTGCAAATAAAATAAAAAGCCATTTTGACAACGTGAAATGTGATTGGACAACATCATGGAGCATGATTTATTTGTGTTTGAGTCGAATTTAAAGTTGGGAGACTCGTCATGGTTCTGTGTTCACATCACAAAACACAAGTCAGAGCGTCTTTTGGCCACGTGGCACGATGTTTCTTTGAAAACTGGAGGAGAAACACTTTCTGTAATAAGAGGCCTTGATGAGGTAAAGATGGTCTATATTTAAAACTGAACACAATAAAAAGGGAAAAGAAAAGAAAAACTTGTTACCTGTCCTGGTGAAGGTAAAAAAACCTGTTTGCAGGATGAGTGAAGCTTTATCCCTGCAATGATTGATCAGTAAAGTTAAAGGAAGAATGTGCGACTTTTTGATCCAGTAGATGTCGCTCCAGCATGAAACCAAAACAAACTGCTGTTTGGCCACGCCTCCTCCATACTGTAGCCTCCGCTCTCCTCCAGAGACACACCTCCAACGCCCCTCCACTCGCCTTCACACAAAGGAGTTATGAATTACAACATACCATAATTAAACACCATTAAGAACAAGTGTAGGAAAAAACTGCCTTCGTCTCGAGTTGCTGCCTGTGTCCTGCACTGTTGTGTTAGCATGCTAATGTTAGCGCTCTTTAGTTAGCTCGTAGCTTCACATTGCATGTAAACAGACACAGAATGAGCGTGATCTAAAAACTCGTGACATCCAAATAATCAGTGAGTATGTTCTTCTTCTTCTCTCTAGTCCTTGACTAAAACAGCTTTTATACACAAGGGGAGGAGCCGGCCGTCCCGTCCATGTAAACACGGCTCTGACAACAACACAGCCAGCGGGACTCGAGCTTCTCACTCATTGTAGACAGTCAGGACTCAGAGACACATTTACACAGGAGAGGCTGGATTGAAATGGTGCAGGTCTGTGTGTGTGTGTGTGTGTGTGTGCGTGTGTGTGTGTGTGTGTGTGTGTGTTTACATCCTTACATGCTGGATCCAAACAAACAGAACGTTTCTTTAAAAGACTGTCTGACATAAAGAGAACCTTTAAGCTCACTCTCTCTTACTCTGAAAAATAATAACAATATTTGAATCTTTGAATTCAGCCGTGCTGCCACTAAAAGCGTTCTTGACCTCTGACCTTCGTGGCCGTGCACATGAAGAGTGAGCAGAAGCTCCGAGGAGGTTACCACCCACAACATTCATCACGGAGCAGAGATGAGCAGGCATCATGTTTCTATAATGCACCTTCCTCTTATGAAAAGTTACAAATCAATAGTTCTGAGGCGATATCGTGTTCGCCCCCCCACGCTGTATGCACAACATGTGATCAACCAGAGAGCACTTTACGTACAGGGGGCTTCAGTGAGAGAAATGTCCCTCTGTTAGTGTGTGTGTGTGTATGTGTGTGTGTGTGTGTGTGTGTGTGTGTGTGTGTGTGTGTGTGTGTGTGTGTGTGTGTGTGTGTGTGTGTGTGTGTGTGTGTGTGTCCATGCAGCATTAAGCCAGCAGCACTTTGGCCCTCAGTCTCAGAGTCCAGACTGTGAGGCTCCGGACATCGAGGGGCCAGACAGCAAAAATAGCAGCGGCATATTTACAGCCTGCTCACGTTAACCCTTTAGTCAATGCTACGATAACAGTTTGATTTAAAGCCATCAATACTTGTTCCAGATGTGCAGGGCTAAACGATGTATCGCTTGCGGTCTGCGCATGTGCAACAGCCACAGAGCAGGATGTGTGATGCCAATCATGTGACCTGACTCACGTCATGCGGCCACTTTTCTGTCGTTCAATGCAAACAAAAACCGACAGTTTTCTTGTTTCTGTGTGTCTGAAATCACCTTCAGG
Source organism: Tautogolabrus adspersus (assembly GCA_020745685.1). Taxonomy (NCBI): domain Eukaryota; kingdom Metazoa; phylum Chordata; class Actinopteri; order Labriformes; family Labridae; genus Tautogolabrus; species Tautogolabrus adspersus. Next base: position 26,845,814 of record CM036551.1, on the reverse strand, counting down.
TGTCACAGAACTGACCGCTGTGAGTCTGTGAGTCCCTGCATGTAGAGTGTAGACATACAGGAGACACTGCTGCCATCACAGATTCACTAAGGTGAGAGTATTCAGGCTATCAGCAGCATCGACTCGTTAATGCTGTGGCCACGTTTACGGGTCGTTAATGGAGCAGATGTGCTGCTGATTGTTTACTTTTAGCGGCTACACCTGCACATGAACCTCTCCTTCGCCAACAGCTCCTTAAATCTAAAAAGACAAACATGATGACTGAATCAACTTTGAGATGCATATCAACTGATATCAGATGTTTTTCAGCACTTGTGTGCTGCTCTCCGTCTCACAGACACTCGCTGGTGAAACAGGAAGTGAGGGGCGGAGACAGGAGGGGAGGTGGAAAGCTGAGGCATCAAGGAGGTGTGTCCAAAGAGAGCGTTGGTTTTGGTCTGAAAATCTGCTCGGAGATAAGCTAAGTAAACCTTTAAAGCTAAAATTAAGAGTTTCATGTGGTTATCAAACTATTTCAATGTCATATGAAGCCTGGCTATGACCTTCAAATTAAACCAAATGTGACCAGAACTAATAAATGTGTTCATCCAGAGCCTACGACTAAATCTAAAAGAGCTGCCATAGTTAATGTTGGTCCACAGGAGGCTCCATCAGTCAGTCAATCTTTATTTGTGTAGCACGAGTCATAACAAATGTTATCTCGAGACACTTTAGAGAAGAGCAGGTCTCGCCCGTACTCTCACCTTAATGTGAACAAGTGTCGAAGTTCCTCGCTGCTGAATTAAAACTAAAAAATATCTTTACTTTGAATAAGAACGGCACAAAGCTCATAAAGTTTATAATACTGCAGAAGTTCTCTTCAGACCCCGAAATAACGTCTGAAGACATCAGCACCAAACAGTCCTCTCCGTTGTTGTGAAGACCCTCTGATTTGGAGATTCCAGCCTCGAGCAAACCGCCGTCTGTTGTTAAATTTGTCCAAAAACAGCAGTGTGATGTATTTACTCCAACACCTCAAAGAGAGAAGCACACACTCGCACACGAGCAGGAGGAGTGTGTGTCACTGTAAGCATCCTGAAAACAGCTGCTGGAAGAAGAGAACAGCAGCGGCGAGTTTCTAATCAAATGTGGAACCCGTTACGCTGTGACAGAATCTGAGGATTTATGTATGCTCCATATCAACCGTCCTTATTCCACACGTCTCCATCTGATCATGAGTGTGTGTTTGGTGTGAACCCACATGACCCCACCCTCGGAGGCCAAACTCTAATCAGAGTAACCTCGGATCACAGAGCTATTTAGAGTTGAAATCTTCGCCGCTGTTCATGTTGGAGGCAGAAACAGATGGTGCAGCAGAGCCATGTGACAGACCTGTTTGTGTTTTTATAAATCGTGAAATTCTCTATAGCATGGCCCTTAATCACTTTATAACCACCCCCTCTCTGTTTTCATCTGTCTGTGCGTCTCTCTCTCTCGCTCACTCTCTGCCTCGCTTGTTATCGTCTCTCAGCGTGCCAGACTTTAATCCTCTCCCTCTCCTTGTTTTAGCCTCTGCCGCTCGCCCAATATCCTTCAAAATAAGGAGAGCGAGCATTCAGCTCCGCATGCAGTAAGTGACTTTATTTCACTGAGGCGCTCCTGATGCTGACGACACGGTGCGGAGGTTTAACTGCAGCGTGGAGCGGAACAGAAACGGTTCAGCATCACAAACCATGTAGCGTGTCTCGAACAGGCATCATTTAACATCAGCACTCTGTTAGACGGCTCGTTCTCCTGCTCACAGGTCGCCCTCACTCTGCACAGAGGTTATTTAATGGCTGCTCCATCTGACCAGCTGCTTCTTATCGTATAATGTTTGATTAGACATTTATATCAATACATACTGATGAGACTGTTCTTCTCTATCACCTCCGCATGGTGCCAGGCGCAGTTATAACCTCTAAATATCGGTTTGATACGTCTCTCTTTTCAAAATAAAATACAGAGAAATATGTGTTTTCTGCATCTGCACCTCTTCTTCAGAACTTCAGGTTTGTTTACATTTTTTAGATTTTATTTTGTAGCTTGTTTTGCTTCAATTAGAGACACAGGACAGTCAGAGAGAGAGAGAGAGAGAGAGAGAGAGAGAGAGAGAGAGAGAGTGGGGAATGACGTGCAGGAAAGGAGCCACAGGTCGGATTCAAACCCGGGCCTCTGCACATGGGGCACTGGAACTAACCGCTAGGCCACCGGTGCCTGGATATACTGCTTCTTAGTATTTCTTTATAACAAGTTTGGAGATATCGAGTGAATACGTGCCTGCAAACACATCACAATGGTCTATGGTTCATTTTAAAAACTCTCTTTTTGAAAATGTTTGTCTGAATCTTTTCCAATCTTTTGTTTGTGTTTTAATTCATGAGACCTTCTCGTGCTTCTTCTCGATCCTTTCAGCTCCATTTTACTGAGCTGACATGAGATGCAGCCAATCAAAACTTGCAGCAACATCTGGATGCACAGATAGCGGTAGCTGTATTTTGGGTGGACTGACCCTCTACTGAGCAGCAGGGGAGGATTTGTATTCTTAGCAGTGCTTATTTCTCGCAGATTCAAAGCCACATTAACGTCTGTGGCCTCTGTGGCCGTATCACAGCGAGCAGGAAATCTTTCCCCCGGTGGCCGGCTGGAGGTTTAATTTTGTTGAAGTGTTGGCAGATTACGGCTTCCTCCGCTGCTGTCATGGAGAAACAGGCCGGGCAGGCGGCGAGCTGGGAGCCGGCACATTGATAAGGACAGCTGCTCCGAGGAGATTTCCCCGGAGGGAGCAGTGAGACAGCACGACAGAGACACGGCGGACGTCAGGTGAAAACACCAGGACCACACCGGCTGCTATTCACGTCCTCCTATCATCTGATACGCAGCTTACACGCCGGGGCACCATCAACTGTTGTTGGCACAATCAGAGGGCTTAGGGCCGCATCCTGATTGGATTCAGCGGCCCGGGCACGAAAAGATCAGCAAGCAGATTGATGAGAGAGAAATAATTCCCCCGCTCCACACACGGAAGATTTCATAGAGAAACACATTAAAGGAAACGTTCCCACTTCACAGCAGAGTTTCTGAACTTGAAAAGAAGACAACAGAGCGAAAACAGAACAAACGGTGCCGATAACAATGAGCTTTATATTCATCAACGACGGGGAGGAAACTTTCCATGAGAAGATACCTTCTTTAAAGGGCTCATCAGGGGAACAGTTTGTTCTCAATCAAAGAGTGAAAATCGTCCCTGAGGCCCACAGATGAAGCTCCTGATTATCTCAGACTCTAATATTCATCTCCTCTTTTTGTTTAGCACAAACAAAGAACATGAAACAGACGTGATTTTAATAAAAGCTCCAGACACAAACTATGAACGCTCTCCTTCACCGAGGAGAATCAACCATCACTCTTTCCCAGAATCCCACTGTGTTTCCTCGACACGAGTCCAGAGAGGAGTGACTTTGAGGATTTGTGTCTCTGTGTGAGCGTTCAGCTGAAAGTCCACAGTGTTTGTGTTCAGAAAGGTTCCTTTAATTAATCATAACCATCTGTTTATCCTTTTCTCTTATGTTTGTACGGCAGCGAGCAGAGTTCTGATGATCCCTTACATCACAGGTTTGTTCTCACTTTTAAAGTGTAATATTAAAGGTTCAAAGGTCAAAGGTATTTTTATCGTCCCCACAGGGAAATCGGTTTGCAGCCGGAAACATGCTAACAATAACAGCACCAATAAACAATCAGCAAGAAATACAAGAAAACCTGCAATAACCTCCCTAACATTAGAATATTTTAAAGGTCACATATCCTCCTCCTCTTCAGTGTAAATAAGTCTCAGAGCTCCTCATCATGTGTGTGAAGTGTCTTGTTCTAAATCCACTCTGATCCTGTATTTGATCATGCCTATAAACCCCTCTATTTCAGCCCTGCTCAGAACAGGCTGTTTCTGTGTCTGTAGCTTTAAATGTAAATGAGCTGTGTCTGACCACGCCCCTCTCTGGAAGGGCTTGGGTGACTCGGGCTTTCTCGCTCCATGCCCTATTGTTTACGGTGAGAAGGCAGACTCAGAGGGCAGAACAAACACCTAGCTGTGGGAGTGTCACCCACCTGGGGGAGGGGTTACTGCCCTTTGTGATGTCATGAAGGGAGCTCATGAAATGTACAGCAGACTTAGTTCTTAGTTTCTAACAGCTCAGGTGGGAGAGTGAGCAGCAGGTGTATGACATGATACAGGTTATTAAAAATAACAGTTCTTCTGTCACCTCGACGTTAATGTTCTAAGTTTTTATTAGTTTTTATTAGTTTTATGGTACTTGTAGCACCTTGAGATTTTCTTTTAAATATAAGGTGCATTACAAATAAAATGTATTATTATATTATTATTATTATTCTCATCACTTCAACTCAGTGTTCTCTATTTGGGAGAAGAGCCGACAATTCTGACTCGATGCAAAGCCTGCCTCTAATAAATCATTGTTTATTTTAACATGGGGCTCTATGAGGACTGACTCACTGCAGGAGACAGACTCTAGTGGACACTGGAGGAACTGCAGCTGTAAAGTTGGACATTTTAACATGGGGCTCTATGAGGACTGACTCACTGCAGGAGACAGACTCTAGTGGACACTGGAGGAACTGCAGCTGTAAAGTTGGACATTTTAACATGGGGCTCTATGGGACTGACTCACTGCAGGAGACAGACTCTAGTGGACACTGGAGGAACTGCAGCTGTAAAGTTGGACATTTTAACATGGGCTCTATGGGGACTGACTCACTGCAGGAGACAGACTCTAGTGGACACTGGAGGAACTGCAGCTGTAAAGTTGGACATTTTAACATGGGGCTCTATGAGGACTGACTCACTGAAGGAGACAGACTCTAGTGGACACTGGAGGAACTGCAGCTGTAAAGTTGGACATTTTAACATGGGGCTCTATGAGGACTGACTCACTGAAGGAGACAGACTCTAGTGGACACTGGAGGAACTGCAGCTGTAAAGTTGGACATTTTAACATGGGGCTCTATGAGGACTGACTCACTGCAGGAGACAGACTCTAGTGGACACTGGAGGAACTGCAGCTGTAAAGTTGACATTTTAACATGGGGCTCTATGAGGACTGACTCACTGCAGGAGACAGACTCTAGTGGACACTGGAGGAACTGCAGCTGTAAAGTTGGACATTTTGAGCTCTATGAGGACTGACTCACTGCAGGAGACAGACTCTAGTGGACACTGGAGGAACTGCAGCTGTAAAGTTGGACATTTTAACATGGAGCTCTATGGGGACTGACTCACTGCAGGAGACAGACTCTAGTGGACACTGGAGGAACTGCAGCTGTAAAGTTGAACATTTTAACATGGGGCTCTATGGGGACTGACTCACTGCAGGAGACAGACTCTAGTGGACACTGGAGGAACTGCAGCTGTAAAGTTGGACATTTTAACATGGAGCTCTATGAGGACTGACTCACTGTAGGAGACAGACTCTAGTGGACACTGGAGGAACTGCAGCTGTAAAGTTGGACATTTTAACATGGAGCTCTATGAGGACTGACTCACTGTAGGAGACAGACTCTAGTGGACACTGGAGGAACTGCAGCTGTAAAGTTAGACATTTTAACATGGGGCTTATATTCAGATGTCTGAGGCCTTTTTGCGTCTTCATTCGTTGATGGAAGATATTTTCTTCTATCTTTTCGTCCTCTCTGTGCTCATCCTTCATGTTTCTGACCTTTAAAAGCATCATGGCACAGAGAATGTGTTCATGAAGAGATGTTTCCCAGAGATGACAGCACATGCCGAGGTGTTTGTACGCTATGGCAGAAACTGAGTGATCATCATGTGTGGGGGCCGACGACTCACCGGCAGGCAGTTGCCAAAGGAACTGAAGCCTGGGATAGTGATGCATCACACCCGCTCCAGACACGGGATATAAAAAGCACTTGGCACCTTTGGCAATATGTCACACTTGCACCAGTAGACACAACCCGGGGTTATGAGCCATTCAGACTGCAGTGTGTCCTCGGCTGACGTTATTTCATGTCAGGAGAGAGAGAGGAGTGTGAAAGTAAAGAGGAGAACCATAAATAAATACAAGCTTTTAAACATAGTAAGTTTATTATTTCCTCCTGACAGCACAGAGCGAGAAACAATCCGCTCCCTCAGTATACAGTCCACAGGAGCCAGCGTGCATTAAGATAGCAGGCGTACATGAATACCAATCAGGCCTGAATGATCTCAGAGAGAGGAGATAAAAACACCTCAGGGACGCAAACTATCGTCCCAGGAGCTGCAATAACCGCCGATTGCACAGGATCAGAGATGATTAAACATAAAGACGTCTGCAGCCCGAGACATAAACACACAGCCTGATCTGCATGCATGCACAGTACAGTACAACCTCATCTCTGCATGCAATCTCTGCAAAATACACCACTCTCCTGTTTCTCTTTAGCAAACACAAACCTGAGCACTGATTCATAACAGCCTCGGCTGCAACATTTATCAGCCTGTCATCAAGCGTTTTTTTTATCTTAAAGAGAAGGGCTCATCATGTTGAACTTTCAGAGGGAGTGTGACACTAATGAGCGCTCATTTATCACCGTAATAAAACCAGCAGGACGATTATTCCTGAGAGGCGCTGCAGAATGAGCGTCCATCAGCGTGACTTTCAGGAGGTGTGAAGAGCTCTGCTGCGATTGTGTGAATGTGCATCAATCACCAGACGCATCGATTATCTCTTTGGTTCAAAGATAATAGATTATATATTTTATTTTAAGATGATCAGATAACCTGTGTGTTTGACTGGAAACATATGAGGGGTGTAACTGAGTGGAAACCTCCAGAGCTGATAAAAAAGAGATCCAAAGCCGAGTCTCCCTCCTCTAATTTGAGTCACTGAACTTGACCTCCGGTGTATCGACAAACACGACCGGATAATGTGACTCGTGGCTTCTAGAAACCAAGAAGGTGAAAGAACACAAAGAATAATAAATATTGGTTTGTAGTTTCATTTTAAAAGTTAAAAAGGATATCTAGCACTGATTCAAAAAAAGGTTGTGATGATATTTAAGAGATCATCTTTCTAAACCAGGCCTGACTCTTCAATCGATTATAGAGTTTTAAATATGAATGTTTAATGTTAAATAAAGGATCCGATGCATGAATGTTGTCTTTTAATCTGCAGTAGATTTAATCTGTGATCTGCAAACTTGATCAATTCCTTCTTTATTCACCAACACAAGGTGGGAAGATTGTGTTTTTGTAACTACGGGGAAAGAGCGTCTTGTTTTTTGTTCTGTTTCCTTCTCTTAAAGGAGCAGTATGTAACTCTGACCCTAGTGTTTAAAATGGGTACTGCAGTCCAGATTCAAAACATTAGAGAGAGCTGTCCCCCCCCCCCCCTCCCTCTAGAGTGGATGCTCACGCAGGTCACCATGTGGTGGACACTGAAGCTTCAGTGTTTAGCCAGCTCTGCATCGGTCTGTAAACCTTTCTGCGTTCTAACCTCTCTCCATTTTTCAAAAGCATCTCCAATATTGATCCTAGTTTGAGCACGTTTCTGCTCGTGGAGCTTATTAGAAACATGCAGAGGCTTTTTAGGTCGGGTACAATCACTTCTATCTGAACCAGTTCTCTTGCCCGCTTCCATCGCTGCAACACCTGTTGGTTTGACCTGATAACTGCTCTCATATCTGGCAAACCGAGGGGCGTCCAAAACGGCCGTGTGGGGGTGCCTTAAAACCGCCTACCTTCTCTGGTCCAAACAAATCCAGACCATTCAGGACCAGAATCTAAAGTTAGAAGGAGGACATACTGGCTGCTGCATTGTTGTCAGAGAAGCCAGCACTTCAACATAGCATGTTTCCTTAATGTCTGATCATAGAGTAAGCTCACTTTATCATCTCAGTCTCTACACAGCTCACTGATTGGTCCTTTAAATCCAGAACATCACATGATGATTTTTAAAAAGCCGTGTCTAACCTCTCGCTGTGTGTGGCTACAGACGACATCTGAAACCCTCCTGGTGTTCTTTTCCTCTGCTCTCCAACGTTTGTGAATAAATATTGAATCATCGTTGAAGCCTGGTGTATTACACACATGTCACAGGGAGACTATTTCAGTCTGACACTGATCTGGGACATTTTATCGAGGCCAGGGAGACAATGGAGACATTAATGGCCGCTGTAATTGCATGGAAAGTCTAAAATAGAAAGACAAGTGAAAAAAGATGAAATCAGGGAGAAAAATGGTAAAGTGCTGCTGTAAAAGATACCCGAGCGCAATCAGAATACATCTCAGCATAAATGTTTGACAAATCGTGGCCAGGAGCCGAGCCAATATTTAGAGAAGGAAATACAGTCAGGCTTCTGTGCAGGATTACTGTTTTCCATCACAGATTTTACTCTTTCAACACATTCACATTCCCGCGCCAAGATGACTGTGTCCTCATTGTCACGGTTGGAATGAGGAGGTGGAGGACCCAATTGCAGATTGGAACAAAAAATAATTTATTTAAACTAAACAGGCACAAAGGCAAAACAAAAACTTACTCCCAAAATTAAATCCAAAAAGGTAGCCACGAGGAATCACAGGAAGACTGACACAAAAGCACAAACGACATCCAACAAACAACAATGATGCGACACAGAAGGGAAGAAACACACAGAATAAATAGACATGGGTAATCAGACACAGGTGAGACAGGTGAAACTAACAAGACACAGGTGAGGACAATCAGGGCAAATCAAGACAAGAGGGAACACACAGACAAGAATTAACACAAGACAAGAAACACTGAGGACAACTACAAAGTAAATCAAGAACCATGGAACACAGAGAAACAAGAATAAGAAATTACAAACTAAAACAGGAAACACTAAAGACTAAACAATTAACACTAGGAAACATAAACCACACAGGGAAACAAGCAACACTAGGGGAAAGTAGAACTAAAACAAGATAAGAAATCAAAACTCTGAAAATACAAATTACAACTAAACAAAGACCAAATCATGACATAACCCCCCCCTCAAGGGACGGATCCCAGACGTTCCAAAAAAGTCAATAAACCAACACAGGGTGGGTGGAGGGGGTCCGGAGGAGGGACTCCGGACTCTCAGGCGGACGGCCTGGAGGCAGGGCACATAGCCCGGACAGTTCGGGAGGGCGGCCAGGAGGCCGGCCCAACAATGAGAACAGTTCAGGTGGATTGCCCGAAGGCAGACCAGACATGGTGCACCGTTCAGGGGGGCGGCCAGGAGGCCGATCAAACACGGGGAACAGTTCAGGGGGGCGGCCGGGAGGCCGATCAAACACGGGGAACAGTTCAGGGGGACGGCCAGGAGGCCGACCAAACACAGTGAGCTGGTCAGGTGGGCGGCCAGGAAGCCGACCAAACACAGGAAACAGTTCAGGTGGGCGGCCAGGAGGCCAACCAAACACAGAGACCAGCTCAGGGGGAGTCCGAAGGCCTTCTGACGATGGCACAGGAGTCTGCAGGACCCCAGACGAGTGCTCAGGAAGCTGCGGAGTCGGCAGGACCTCTGACGGAGACACGAGAGTGGGCAGATCCTCCAACTTGGAAACGGGTGTTGGCAGGGCCTCGCACAGAGACATAGGAGTGGGCAGATCCGCCAACTTGGAAACAGGTGTTGGCAGGACCTCCCACAGAGACATAGGAGTGGGCAGATCCTCCAACGGAGAAACAGGAGCGGGCACAACCTCCAACTTGGAAACGGGTGTTGGCAGGGCCTCCCACCGAGACATAGGAGTGGGCAGATCCTCCAACGGAGAAACAGGAGTGGGCAGGACCTCCAACTTGGAATCAGGTGTTGGCAGGGCCTCCCACAGAGACACAGAAGTCGGCCGGACCGCCGAGGGTACGTCAGGAGTCGGCCGGACCGACGAGGGTACGTCAGGAGTCGGCCGGACCGACGAGGGTACGTCAGGAGTCGGCCGGACCGACGAGGGTACGTCAGGAGTCGGCCGGACCGACGAGGGTACGTCAGGAGTCGGCCGGACCGCCGAGGGTACGTCAGGAGTCGGCCGGACCGCCGAGGGGACGTCAGGAATCGGCCGGACCGCCGAGGGGGCGTCAGGAGTCGGCCGGACCGCCGAGGGGACGTCAGGAGTCGGCCGGACCGCCGAGGGGACGTCAGGAGTCGACCGGACCGCCGAGGGTACGTCAGGGGTGACGTCAGGAATCGGCCGGACCGCCGAGGGTACGTCAGGGGTGACGTCAGGAATCGGCCGGACCGCCGAGGGGGCGTCAGGAATCGGCCGGACCACCGACAGGGAATCCACAGGAATCGGCCGGACCGCCGACAGGGAATCCACAGGAATCGGCCGGACCGCCGACAGGGAATCCGCAGAAATCCCCCTCTCTTCAACAGGGGGACTACGGAGCTCAGCAGTCACAGGCAGCAGAGGGCGCTCTGCAGGGACGCAGTGAGGCTGAGGCTCCCAGGCACAGGGAGGCTGAGGCCCTGGGGAGCACAGGGGCAGAGTCACTGGTGCGCTGGGCAGCGAAGACTCCGGAGAGCTGGGCAGCGAAGACTCCGGAGAGCTGGGCAGCAACATGGGCTGAGGCCTGAGTTGAGGCTTTTGCTGAGGCCTGTGCTGAGGCCTGGGTTGAAGCTGTGGCTTGGGCTGGTAGACAGGCTGCTGAGGTTGAGGCTTGAGCTGAGGCTTGAGCTGAGGCTTGGGTTGAGGCCTGGGCTGAAGCTTGTGTTGAGGCCTAGGCTGAGGCTTCGGTTGGGGCTTGGGGTGAGGCTCAGGCTGCTGTGGCTGAAGCTTGGGCTGGCTCACTGACTGCTGGGGCTGAGGAGACTTCAGGGAGGTTGATCTTGGGGACAAACGTGAGCCACGATTCCCACTTCTCCCTCTCTGGCCTCCACGTGTCCCAGTAAAAATGGCCAGGCGGGTGCCTGTCCAGGGCGACTGCTCTTCCTGAGCAGTGCTCCTGAACGAACGAAAAATGTCTTGAAAATAACTTATCTTCTGGAAACAATCCATTTTGTCCAAACAATCTGCTGGATCCATAGCTGGTCGCATCATTCTGTCACGGTTGGAATGAGGAGGTGGAGGACCCAATTGCAGATTGGAACAAAAAATAATTTATTTAAACTAAACAGGCACAAAGGCAAAACAAAAACTTACTCCCAAAATTAAATCCAAAAAGGTAGCCACGAGGAATCACAGGAAGACTGACACAAAAGCACAAACGACATCCAACAAACAACAATGATGCGACACAGAAGGGAAGAAACACACAGAATAAATAGACATGGGTAATCAGACACAGGTGAGACAGGTGAAACTAACAAGACACAGGTGAGGACAATCAGGGCAAATCAAGACAAGAGGGAACACACAGACAAGAATTAACACAAGACAAGAAACACTGAGGACAACTACAAAGTAAATCAAGAACCATGGAACACAGAGAAACAAGAATAAGAAATTACAAACTAAAACAGGAAACACTAAAGACTAAACAATTAACACTAGGAAACATAAACCACACAGGGAAACAAGCAACACTAGGGGAAAGTAGAACTAAAACAAGATAAGAAATCAAAACTCTGAAAATACAAATTACAACTAAACAAAGACCAAATCATGACACTCATGTCGACTATTTTCAGTTAAAGCTTTCCCTACATGCCCACGGTTTGGTTCTTATCTTTTTTATAATATAATATGAATATAACATTACATTCATGTCTTCCAGGGGCGTGTCCAGACTTTTTTAAGTGTTGCACTGACTTCTGCAGGTGTGGCATGACATCTGTGGGCACATGCAGGCAACAGAATGTTTTTCTTACCCTTTCCGTCCCGCTAATGATCTGTACGAAACACAATTTAGCAGCAGAAACATCTACTTAGATTGATTGAAGGAATTAAAAACAAAGATGTGCAAAGTCATGCAAACTCGTGCACGCTGTCGAACTTGCAAAAATACATTTATTAGCAATTAAGTTCATTTCATGCTTTACAGTGTGCACGAGTTTTTGAGCAAAGTGTTTAATTACAACTGAAAGTACGACCATTAGCCTGTTGAAAACAGACAGAATTGTGATTTCGTACTTAAAGGCAAATAAAATAATTTTCTAAAACTAGCATGATTTTGAAAGTAGCATTCCCTCAGTGCTCCGTCTACACCCACCCCCTCCCCTCTGTGCTCCCTCTAAAGCCACGCCCCTCACTTACATGCACGAGCGCCGTTGCTCCAGAAGCGGACCTCAGCTCATCTCTTGCATTGTGTAGAAACTACTTCGTCTCATGTCTCATTCAGCGGTAAGTAAACTCACAGTATAAACTCCGTCATCGGTGACGAGCTTTGAGTGTGGGCTCGTGCATGCTTGGGGTAGAGAGCGAGCAGGGAGGCGTGATTGGTTCATCAGATTGGTACCTCGTGGCAGACATTGGTTGAAGTTTTTACAGGCTTACAACTGCTACAGATGATGGATTTTCTTTGTTCCTTTTTCAGAGCACATGAGTTATTAATTTCTGTCAGGACCTAAAGACAATTTCAACCAGAATCTTAAAAAGTGGATCTGGAGGAAATTACCAACCCTGCCTTAAATCCCGCCTCTGATAAAATAAATAATCATAGATTAAAATTTTTTGGTGGCACCCATCTGGACACGCTAAACCAAGAATAATTTGAATTTGTTTTATGTAGGGGTGAACCCAAATAGTCGAAGATATTCAACGACTGCCAGTCTCACAATCGAGCACAAGGATCGTTCCATTCCAGCTACATGGGGGTGTTTAATGTCTAATGTTTGATATCAACTTATTAAGTGGTGAAGGCACCTCCTTTCAACTCAGGCTCTCATTGGCTGTTATAGGCTGGGAACAGTGAATGAAAGGTCCTAATTGGCCAAATGAAGTGTCAATCTAAAGGTCAGATTGTGGCCGCCATTTTGACGCGTCATAGTCGGAAAAGCGTGGTATTGGGAGAATCGATGGCAGATTTGAGTCAATCCGGATCTTCATGGATGTGATGTGTTTGGATTAAATCTTCCTCTGGGTCTGGATCATGGGGACTCTTTTTGATGCAGCAGGACTGTTTCTTGAATTTTATGATCAGGAGTGTTCGTGTAGAGAGGTTGCAGTCTGTGAGGCCGAGGGTTCAATCTGACCTCGACCCTTTGCTGCATGTCATGCCCCGCTCTCTCCTCACAACATGTCCTGTCTCGCTTCAGCCATCCTGTCGAATAACAGCAAAAATGGCCCAAAAATGATCTTAAAAAAAAAAGATTCAATGTTGTTGGTATGACAGACAGGTTGCTGAGGCTGCTGTGGTGGTTGAATCCTCACACACACTGCCTCCACTGCCTGCAGGTGAGCCGACATAATCTGACCAATCAGGTTTGACTATGTTTACCTTAGTCGATGACTAAATGTTTTTCACGACAACCTCGATAAACCCTCGGTCAGGACCTGCACAGAGATGGCTTATTATTTCATCTGATGTCATTTTTTATTTTTCTAAAATGAGAAACTTGGGACTCTGATGTTTGCTTTTAATTTTTGTCTTTAAGAACAATTCTACAATTCATCAGACGCTTTTATCCTAAGAGACGAACATCAGAGAGTAAGAACAACACGAGCGAGGAGAGAGAGAGGAGACAACGACAGGAAATGCAACCAAACAGCTTTAAGTCTGAAGTCGGACACACAGGTGCTGACAGGAAGTGACCAGAGGCCGAGCATGGGTGCTGACAGGAAGTGACTAGAGGTGCTGACAGGAAGTGACCAGAGGCAGAGCACAGGTGATGACAGGAAGTGACCAGAGGGGCTGACAGGAAGTGACCAGAGGCAGAGTACAGGTGATGACAGGAAGTGACCAGAGGGGCTGACAGGAAGTGACTAGTGGCAAAGCACGTTCGCTGACAGGAAGTGACTAGAAGCAGAGCACGGGTGCTGACAGGAAGTGACTATGGTGCTGACAGGAAGTGACTAGTGGCAAAGCACGTTCGCTGACAGGAAGTGACCAGAAGCAGAGCACGGGTGCTGACGGGAAGTGACTATGGTGCTGACAGGAAGTGACTAGTGGCAAAGCACGTTCGCTGACAGGAAGTGACCAGAAGCAGAGCACAGTCGCTGACAGGAAGTTACCAGAGGCAGAGCACAGGTGATGACAGGAAGTGACCAGAGGGGCTGACAGGAAGTGACCAGAGGCAAAGCACAGGTGCTGACAGGACGTGCCCAGAAGCAGAGCACGGTCGCTGACAGGAAGTGACAAGAAGCAGAGCACGGGTGCTGACAGGAAGTGACCAGAGGCAGAGCACAGGTGATGACAGGAAGTGACTAGAGGTGCTGACAGAAAAACTAGTGTCAAAGCACGGTCGCTGACAGGAAGTGACCAGAAGCAGAGCACAGTCACTGACAGGAAGTGACCAGAGGCAGAGCACAGGTGATGACAGGAAGTGACCAGAGGTGCTGACAGGAAGTAACCAGAGGCAGATCACAACATCGACAGCTGTTTGGTTTGTTCCCCCACCGGGAGGCGACAGAGGAGAAGAGTCTAGATAGAGACTTAGGACCCTGTTGTGAAGGTTGGATCAGACGCCTCTCATTGGCAGAGCGTAGTGAGCGGATGGAAGTGTAGACCTGGATGAGAGAGTTTAGTTAAGGAGGAGACGTTTCTGTAAGCGAGCAGCAAAGTTTTAAATCTGATGCGAGCAGTAACTGGGAGCCAGTGTAGGGAGAATGAAAGAGGTCAGTATTTTAAAGTGTGTTTATGAGCTTGTTTACAGCCGGTGTTTATCTGAGGACACTTTAAGAGAATACTTAAATAACCTGACACGGTTAAAGTGTTAGTCTCTAAATCAGAGCGTTTCACTCCTCTGGTTGTCTCTGTAACGCTCTCACATGTTGTATTCAAGCAGCTGTGTGTTTGTGTGTTGTTCTACATCAGGATGATATCGTTCAGCGGCAGGATCGATGAATTCAAAGCCTGTAAACGTTTTGTGAGGAGTGGATCAGAAGGAGCAACGCCACGTCCTCGGATCAAAGCCTCGCTAATCCCGCCTGCTGACTGGCTCTTTACTGATCATGTTCTGATTGGTCCTCGGAGAGCAGCGGTCTGCTGTTATTGGAAGAGCTCCAAAGATGACTTCCTATATAACAAGTTAAACGTGCTGTGTGTTTTTTACAGTGAAGATGAGCAAATAAGGGCTTCATCATTAAATCCTTTGGCCTGTTGCATAAAATAAATCATGAGTACTTTAAGTTTTGTGTTCGAAGTCTGGTAAAGATTCCCCTGAGTGTCCTCAAGTGGGTCTGACATTATTTAACCTAATGCAGCGTTTTACTCAAAACTTCCACCAGATACGTGTTCATTGCTTATCGCTCTGCACCGTTACGGCTCTGTGCTCCCTCTTCTGTCGACACCTACAGGCTGCGTTCTCAGTGCGCAGTATGAAGCAGCACAGCAGGACAGTTGGAGTCACGAGACCAAAGGAATTCCTGCGGTAATTTTACAGATTCACTCGCGACAGCGCGAGATAATACGATGTATGTGGTACAAAACCGTATAAAACCTTATACACAAAAACAAACACACATAAGGTCATTGTCCTGAACCGTCAAAGGCAGTGTTTTATTCTGAAAATAAACCGGATGTTTTCATGTTGTTTCCGTGTCCGACTTCCTGTCCCGCTCGATCTCCTCCGTGGCAAAGTGATGCTCCGTGCTCAGGTGGAATTTAGGGGTTAGTCATCAGACATCTGGATCTAAAGTTATTAAGAAACAAGCTGAACAAGCAGCATCTCGGCGTGCAGCTCCTGGAGCCTCGCTGAACAGAGCACATATTTGAGACATGCTCGTTTTAACCACGTGGATCTTTGTTCTGAATGGAGTCCTCCTCTGGAGAGAACTCAGAAAGAGTGTTTCACCCCAAACACCAAGGGAGACTCTGCAACGACAGCATCCATCACATCAGTCACGTCCATACTAAACACGAGGAGCCTCCTCAGTACTGCTTAACTTAAAGACAATTGAGCTCATCATATGAGACGGAAAAGCAGAATCATTCTTGTGTGCATGCTTTACCTTTCCTCACACTTTCTCCTGTTTCAGGTGTGCAAGATAAAAGTTTTCAGGGCTCACCTTTAACTTCTTATCTTATTCTTACTCTCCATGTTCCCTGAAGGACTGCCGACTATTCGTTGTGTTTGTTTAATTATTTCTAAAACATTTCCTTTGTATTAGAGGAGAGCCTTTAGAGAAGCTGCTGAGTGTGAGGAGGAAGGATTTACCTTGAACACTTCCTGTCAGAGTGTCTCTGAATGTATGCAGCAGCCTCATGACGGTGCTCTGTTCGATCACTACAACAGATAAACACAAATGAATTCATCGGGTTCAATCTCCCGACTTCTTTCATCCGCTTGCTGCTATTAAGGTGCAACAAAGCTCACGCATGCATCACACTCAGGCAGCTGTTGTTGGTTGTGGAGTGTGACGCCGTAAACCCCCACCCCCCACCTTCCCCCCACCTTAACAATTCCCCTTGAATTAGATTTCACTCTCCACTTAATCTCTTTATTCGTGTGGAGAGGCTTTTTTGTGCCTGATGTGGCTTAATCCTCCGCCTGCATGGGCACAGGCGGCGCTTTGATCAGCTCCTGTTTGATGAGAGATATCGACACACCTCATCTGACACAGCAGACGCCCCCAGTACCCCTCCCCCTCCACCCCCCCCCCCCCCACCCCGCCCTCCTCCTGCTGCACTTGTTGGTGCTGATGAGATTAAAAGAGGAGAAGATGGAAACGTCAAATGTTGGGAAACACGGAGGAGGACAAAAAATAACAGCAGTGAACGCCCGTACTTTGACTTGATTTATGATTACACTCCATTTCTTTTTATTACCCTCTCTCTATCTCTGAGTGTCCCCCCTCTCTCTCTCTATCTCTGAGTGTCCCCCCCTCTCTATCTCTATTAGTGTCCCCCCTCTCTCTCTCTATCTCTGAGTGTCCCCCCCTCTCTCTCTCTATTAGTGTCCCCCCTCTCTCTCTCTATCTCTGAGTGTCCCCCCCTCTCTCTCTCTGAGTGTCCCCCCTCTCTCTCTCTCTATCTCTGAGTGTCTCCCCCTCTCTCTCTCTATTAGTGTCCCCCCTCTCTCTCTCTATCTCTGAGTGTCCCCCCCTCTCTCTCTCTATTAGTGTCCCCCCTCTCTCTCTCTCTCTCTGAGTGTCTCCCCCCCCTCTCTATCTCTGAGTGTCCCCCCCTCTCTCTCTCTATTAGTGTCCCCCCTCTCTCTCTCTATTAGTGTCCCCCCTCTCTCTATCTCTGAGTGTCCCCCCCCTCTCTCTCTCTATTAGTGTCCCCCCTCTCTCTCTCTATCTCTGAGTGTCCCCCCCTCTCTCTCTCTATTAGTGTCCCCCCTCTCTCTCTCTATCTCTGAGTGTCTCCCCCCTCTCTCTCTCTATTAGTGTCCCCCCTCTCTCTCTCTATCTCTGAGTGTCCCCCCCTCTCTCTCTCTATTAGTGTCCCCCCTCTCTCTCTCTATCTCTGAGTGTCCCCCCCTCTCTCTCTCTATTAGTGTCCCCCCTCTCTCTCTCTATCTCTGAGTGTCTCCCCCTCTCTCTCTCTCTATTAGTGTCCCCCCTCTCTCTCTCTGAGTGTCTCCCCCCCCTCTCTCTCTCTATTAGTGTCCCCCCTCTCTCTCTCTATCTCTGAGTGTCCCCCCCTCTCTCTCTCTGAGTGTCCCCCCTCTTTCTCTCTATCTCTGAGTGTCCCCCCCTCTCTCTCTCTATTAGTGTCCCCCCTCTCTCTCTCTATCTCTGAGTGTCCCCCCCTCTCTCTCTCTGAGTGTCCCCCCTCTTTCTCTCTATCTCTGAGTGTCCCCCCCTCTCTCTCTCTATTAGTGTCCCCCCTCTCTCTATCTCTGAGTGTCCCCCCTCTCTCTCTCTCTGAGTGTCCCCCCTCTCTCTATCTCTGAGTGTCCCCCCCTCTCTCTCTCTCTATTAGTGTCCCCTCTTTCTCTCTATCTCTGAGTGTCCCCCCCCTCTCTCTCTCTATTAGTGTCCCCCCTCTCTCTCTCTATCTCTGAGTGTCCCCCCCTCTCTCTCTCTGAGTGTCCCCCCTCTTTCTCTCTATCTCTGAGTGTCCCCCCCTCTCTCTCTCTATTAGTGTCCCCCCTCTCTCTCTCTATCTCTGAGTGTCCCCCCCTCTCTCTCTCTGAGTGTCCCCCCTCTTTCTCTCTATCTCTGAGTGTCCCCCCCTCTCTCTCTCTATTAGTGTCCCCCCTCTCTCTATCTCTGAGTGTCCCCCCCCTCTCTCTCTCTGAGTGTCCCCCCTCTCTCTCTCTCTCTCTGAGTGTCTCCCCCCTCTCTCTATCTCTGAGTGTCCCCCCCCTCTCTCTCTCTGAGTGTCCCCCCTCTCTCTCTCTCTCTCTGAGTGTCTCCCCCCTCTCTCTATCTCTGAGTGTCCCCCCCCCTCTCTCTCTCTGAGTGTCCCCCCTCTCTCTCTCTCTCTCTGAGTGTCCCCCCCCTCTCTCTCTCTATCTCTGAGTGTCCCCCTCTCTCTCTCTCTGAGTGTCCCCCTCTCTCTCTCTCTGAGTGTCCCCCTCTCTCTCTCTCTGAGTGTCCCCCCTCTCTCTCTCTCTCTCTCTCTCTAAGTGTCCCCCCTTTCTGTCTCTCTCTCTCTCTCTCTCTCTCTGAGTGTCCCCCCCCTCTCTCTCTCTGAGTGTCCCCCCTCTCTCTCTCTCTCTCTGAGTGTCTCCCCCCTCTCTCTCTCTATCTCTGAGTGTCCCCCTCTCTCTCTCTCTGAGTGTCCCCCTCTCTCTCTCTCTGAGTGTCCCCCCTCTCTCTCTCTCTCTCTCTCTCTAAGTGTCCCCCCTTTCTGTCTCTCTCTCTCTCTCTCTCTCTCTGAGTGTCCCCCCCCCTCTCTCTCTCTCTCTCTGAGTGTCCCCCCCCCCTCTCTCTCTCTCTCTGAGTGTCCCCCCTCTCTCTCTCTCTGAGTGTCCCCCCTTTCTGTCTCTCTCTCTGAGTGTCCCCCCTCTCTCTCTCTCTCTCTGAGTGTCCCCCCCCCCTCTCTCTCTCTCTCTGAGTGTCCCCCCTCTCTCTCTCTCTCTAAGTGTCCCCCCTTTCTGTCTCTCTCTCTCTCTCTCTCTCTCTGAGTGTCCCCCCCCCCCTCTCTCTCTCTCTCTGAGTGTCCCCCCCCCCCTCTCTCTCTCTCTCTCTCTCTGAGTGTCCCCCCTCTCTCTCTCTCTCTAAGTGTCCCCCCTTTCTGTCTCTCTCTCTCTCTCTCTCTCTCTCTGAGTGTCCCCCCCCCCTCTCTCTCTCTCTCTCTCTCTGAGTGTCCCCCCCTCTCTCTCTCTCTCTCTCTGAGTGTCCCCCTCTCTCTCTGAGTGTCCCCCCTCTTTCTCTCGTGTCCCCCTGCCTCTCTGAGTGCCCCCCCACCCACCTTAACCCCCACCTGAGAGGGGGGGGCTCTCTCTTTCTGTCTCGTGCTTATACACGGGCAGCACAAACACAGAAATACAACCTCACACACACACAAGTGTGCAGACTGTGCTTCCTGCCGCCCTCTGCAGAAGGTTAATAATGATCCCGCTGTGACTTCCTGAGAGGTCAGCGCCGACTCTGACACTAAATAAGAGCTCGGCTTGTTCATGAAAACGGTTTCCCGGCGGTTCATTGTCCCCGTCGTGTCTGTGTGACATTTAGAAACACCAATAATGTGCTAATGATGCACTTTTTTTTGTCACCAGAGGCAGGTTGTGCAGCTTTTATCTTGTTTGCCCTCTGAACAAGTCAAGAACTTCATTAATGACCAATTAGCCCAAGACAAAATGGAGTCAGGAAGTCCTCATGTCAGGTGACTTATAGGTTGTGTTTTTTCTCCCGTCACTGACGTGTCGACAGGTTGTCTGCAGGAGAAGTCACTGCTGGTGTACTCCTAATCTCAAAGGTTCTCAAACTAATGGAGATAAAAATGTAATTAATAAATGTTGCTGCTGGAGGAGTTAAAAATATCAAGTTCAAAAATGCAGAGAGAAAAAATATTATTACACTCACACACACACGCACAAACACACGCGGACACACACACACACACACACGCACACGCACGCACGCACACACACACACACACACACACATACACACACACACACACACACATACACACACACACACACACACACACACACACACACAGTGATTGGAGTGAGAGGTTTTCTCTGTCAGATCTGAACGCCCTCCTCGGCCTCTCAGAATCAGAGAACATTTGAAAGCTATTTTTTCCCACTTTGCTCCTTTTTAAGCAGATTGGCGCCCTGTGAACACAAAGCCCGGCTGCCCCCTGACACTCCTCACGGCACAGCGGCGTGCGCTCAGACCGGAGGAATTAAAAACCAGTGAAAGAAATTCAAAACAAAGAGCACTCGAGCCGCGATCTGCGAGCGCTGACGGCCTGGAAGATTTTCTTCTTCCACTGCGTCCTCTTTCTCTCTTTAAGCCAGGAGTTATTTTATGGGTGCAATTTAATATCTGAGAGGAGGGAGGGATCTGGATTTTCATAATCTTATGATAAGGAAAGGGATTAAGAATAAAGAAGGGATTAATTCGCTTGATCTGCCAATATGGTGGACCAACAATTTCCCCCCCAGGAATTGATCTGCTCTCCTCCGTGTACCAACCACAGAATAACCCAATTACTGCTCTCTGATAAAACTCCATCAGGCTGCAGCCGCCTCATGACCTGATGACACGTATTTCTGTTACCTGCAGAAATCATCACATGACGCTAACCCATCACACGTGTGATGGAATAATTACCTTCATGTGTGTTCATGTAAAGTGAGGTCACTCTAATTGAACAGGAAGAGAGGCGGGCAGAGCACGAGCACGCAGACTTTAAAATGTCTTCCATTCATTCAGTGCTGCAGACAGATGAAGACTTAATGATGACCTGACAGAAGTGATGAACGAGTCGTTCCTAAAGAGGACGTCAGTCTGCATGTAAATGAGTCAAAGAGACACAGATGAACAAATATCACCAGTGTGTCGACTTTTACTTTCATTATTTCACTCAGAAAGCTTGTCTGGTTTTCATCACAGCGCGGCGTTGCATCCATAAAATATCATAACTCTGACTTTAGGAACGATGTAAGAAAGAAAAAACTTTCTCTTGGTGTGCTTACAATATTTATTTTAGGTTATTTCATGCAGAAAATCTAACTCCAGCCTGGTCCTGGTCCTGGGTGTAGGACAGAGTCTGTTTGGAGGTGAGGAAGCTAACTGGTAAATAAAAAATACCTAAATATGCGGCTGACACGGCCACTACAAAAACTCCGAAGTGCATCTGGGGAAAAAAACAGCTGGGAGCGCCTGTGGAGTGAGGCTGTGTGTACATACGGCTGACCAAATAATATAAGTGTTAAAAAAAGGATTCAAGATAACGTAGAGCTCTCGCTGTTGCTTTGCTCCTAGACGAGGAGGGGGAGGTAAAGCCTCTGACTGGATTTGATTGGCAGTTTCGGCCAAAAGTGACGTTGACGAGCGCTGCGACTCCACGTCAGTGCTCCTCATGTGTTTGAGCAAAATACATAAATGATGTCATCTACTATAACTATTAGGCTTCCAAGTTAAAAAAAAAAGGAAAAAGCAGCAGGATCCTCTGAATCTTCTTAGAGGAATGGAGACGTTCTTCTGGTTCAAAAATGGCCAATGACAGAAGAAAGGAAACAAAACAGGCAGTTAGGCTGATTGCCTAAAACTGTCCGTGCACAACTGTTGGAAAGTAGCAGGCGGGGCTTGTAGCTTCGCCGTGTCATGTTGCTGCTGTATGTTACTCTTCTTTGTGTGTTGATTTATAGAGGTTAGCAAACAGCTACGGGCAGATTACCACCACCTGGATTGGGGTGTGAATACTGCTCTGAGTGACTTATCTCCACCTAGACGTATTCGTCGTGTGACTGCACGCACCGAGCCATGACGCTGGAACCCAAACTGTTTGGGACAAATACAAAAACAACTAAATCTGCATCCTGGACAATTTGTGCATTTTTTAACTCTGCTAGTAGCAAACATTTTAAATATTTCTCTGCACCATTTTAAACAGTTCTACAGGAAAGAACTGCACACATGATACATACAACACTTCAGTTCATCTACCAGTGATACTGACCGTGATTTTAAATACATGTAGCAACACGAAGCGCTTGTTTGACATGAGCATCATGGCATCACGTCTGTAAACAATTGTGGAATTCACCATTCAGAGCGACAAAGCGAGTGTATCCTGCGGTGTGTGTAAGCTGCTCAGTACAGCGGCGTTCCTGTTGAAGCGCGGCGCTTCATGAGGGTTATAACGGGCACTGATCTCTATCTGCAGAGAGGAGGGGAGACGGAGGTGATTAGAAGTTGATGCTTCCTCAGGCTCAGGAGGATTATGGTAAATATAGTGGTGGTCTCTTGGGATCGTTAAAAACAGCTTCTTCATCCCCTCACAGTGACTGCTGATGTTGGAGGACCCTCGGAGGCAAAGCAGACCCCCCCCCCCCCACACACACACACCAGTGCTGTCTGTTTATAGAGCGTGTGGTCTTTCATAGGACACATTTCCATCTGGCCCGTGGAGTGTCCTCTCTTAAATATGCTGTTTGTGAGGAGAGAAAAACATTCAATGAGAAAGTTCTCATTTAAATGTTTGCAGAGTTTTTGCAAAGAGAGAAATCTGCAGAAATCCTCCTCACTTCACCCTCAGACACGTCACGTTTTCATTACATGTAATAATTTAACCTCTTCCCATCCGTCCATCTCCACCTAATTATCACTATCGATCCGTCTTAACCAGCGCGGTGTTTGCTCAGCCGCTCTGCTGACAGCCGACTCTAAGCCCCCCGTTCAGAACCAACATGAAGCCCACTGAGGTATATTCAGGGTCAATAAATGGACTCCCACATTCGGCGTGATGGGCAGCGCGACTCGCCCTCAGGGAGGTCCATGTCGAGGCTGCGACAGCCTGCAGGCGTTCGCACACTTTTCACCTCCAGCACAGGAAGTGTGTAAAGGTTCTGACACGAGATGGGGGAAATCAAAGAAGTGTTTAATGGAACAGAACACGTGGAGGTTAAATATCAGGTCTACTACACATGAAAGCACAAGCAGGATGTTTTTATTATAGCCAACACAAAATATGAACTTTAACCAAGCAGAAATAAACCCGATGCTGAAGTGTCAAATCCTGCAGTTCCTCGAGTGTCCACTAGAGGTTGGCTGCAGAAGCACAGGAAGTCACATACACACCCATTCTAAAAACATTTTTTTTTAAATGCAAACTAATGGAATTTCAAACATGCGATTAAAAATGCGATCAAATGATTAACTATTGACATTTCATGAGCAATTATGATGAATCGCTTGACAGCCAGTATTCGAAGTTAAGTCAGGATGAGCTCATTCTGCAGATTGTGTGTTTCACGTTAGCTTTGACAGAGTTTGACACGTTTGTTGTGTCTGGTCACATTTTGGACGACGGATGTTTGGAGGCGGGGTTAGGTGGATGTGCAGGTTGAAGCTGTTATGTCGATTGACTGTAAATGAAACGTGTGTTCATGAAAATACTCTCTCAGTGTCAGACAGAGGTTGGTGTGTTAGGGGACAGTTCGTTTTTTACACATCTGCTCACATGACCGCAGCTCAGGTGCATCAAACTTATTCAGTTATCTGAGGGGTTTTTCTCATCGCTGCGTCAGCCGACAGCTTTGGTTCAGAGCAAGGAAAATATATTGGGACCGTATGTGGAGATTACGGACAGATGTGGGAGTAAACAGGACAGATACGTCCAATCACAGCGCTCCCTTTACATAACAAACACTCTGTGTGTCCGTCTCCCTGCACACACAGGGGGAGGAGAGATCCGTCTATCTCTGAACAGATGTGATGAATATCAGTGCGTGACCCGCGCTCCCTCCTTGATGCATCGCCGCAGTCTTCTCTCATATTATTCTCAGGAAGAATTCACAGATCTGCCTAAGGTGCATTTTTCATTCTGCGTTTCATTATTTGCTCAGATTAATACGAGCGTGAGATCAGCGGCGGCGTGGTCGGCTAAGCTGTGTCTAATAGGCTGGAGCCTAGACATCCCCCATACCAATTATCCACTGTAAATAGAATCCAGGCTCCGGCTCAAGGCTTTGTTTATTCAATTCTATTCACTTCATATCAGCATGATTATAATTAAAGGAAATAAACACCTGCCGAGGAGGAGAAGGCTCGCTGCACAAACATGTGGACACTGATACATTCACATTTCACATTCAGAAATATATCAAAAGTCTCCCTTTCTTTCTCACTGCATCCATTACTCTGCAAACAGATGTCCAACACAGAAAACACAACACTCACTAATGAATCTGTTCTCATGCAGCAGGCGCTCTGTCATCACATTCAGGGGCTGGAAAATATTTAGTTTGGATCGTGAGCTGTTGGTGAAACTTAAAATGTTGTTGGTTCTAACGTTCGTTAAAACTCTTAAAGGAGCAGTATGTAACTCTGACCCCTAGTGTTTAAAATGGGTTACTGCAGTCCAAATTCAAAACATTGCAGAGAGCTGTCTCCCCCCCCCCCCTCCTCTCTAGAGTGGATGTTCACGCAGGTCACCATGTGGTGGACACTGAAGCTTCAGTGTTTATCCAGCTCTGCATCGGTCTGTAAACCTTTCTGCGTTCTAACCTCTCTCCATTTTTCAAAAGCATCTCCAATATTGATCCTAGTTTGAGCACGTTTCTGCTCGTGGAGCTTATTAGAAACATGCAGAGGCTTTTTAGGTCGGGTACAATCACTTCTATCTGAACCAGTTCTCTTGCCCGCTTCCATCGCTGCAACACCTGTTGGTTTGACCTGATAACTGCTCATATCTGGCAAACCGAGGGGCGTCCAAAACGGCCGTGTGGGTGTGTCTTAAAACCGCCTACCTTCTCTGGTCCAAACAAATCCAGACCATTCAGGACCAGAATCTAAAGTTAGAAGGAGGACATACTGGCTGCTGCATTGTTGTCAGAGAAGCCAGCACTTCAACATAGCATGTTTCCTTAATGTGATCTCTAAGAGGCTGCTGGATCCAAAAAACAAATAAACCATAAAGATCCGTACACCAAGAGGCTCCTGCTAAAGGATTTATTTCCACGCTCAACGTCACTTCCTCATGTTGGCTCAATACGTCACTTTTTAATGAAAGCTTTAATGGGAGCTTCTTGGTGTGCAGATCTTTTTTTCTTCTTTACCTATTTGTTTTTTGGATCCAGCACCCTTTTAGGAATGTGCTCCTTGGTGTTTGGATCGTTTTTGAACTTTAAAGAGTATAAAAAAGCCAGACCTACACTTACACGACTCGCTTTAAACTCAGAGCACTTCAATCACACAGCGTTTTCTCTGCAGGCTGATGTCACTGCTTCATCACATTTTCATCGGTTACGAGTGCATTCCCAGAAAAAGTCAAATCTGAGATTAAACAGTGAAATCATGAATTATCCACGGAGTTTCTGAGAAGTTGTCTTATTTCAGCTGTGAGTTAGACACACACCTTCACCTCGTCAGCGTGTCCTGCTGCACGCCAACACACATGCAGACACGCCACACGACTTCTGCTTACAGCGCAGAAAGAAGAAAGTCTGAGCTCCCAGACACACACGCCTGAAGTCATCACTGAGGGCACGCCACATCACAAGTGACACCGAGTCAGAAGCTCAATTCTGAGTATAGGCAGGGCTGAATGTTTCATGAGTTCATCATTTCTTATTCATACCAACTCTATTCAACATTTCTTCTCTAAACAGATCTGCGGCTGACAACAGAGGTCGTCGCTGGGTGACCTTGAGGCTGCAGTTGAAGTTAGAAAGTGCAGAGCTGATTGAAAACATGGCCGTGTGTGTGTGTGTGTGTGTGTGTGTGTGTGTGTGTGTGTGTGTGTGTCCTGCAGGAGGCCACGCCCTGCCTGCATGAGGAATGTAGCACACAGATTAGATAAGTGACTATCACTTAAATGATTTCTCTGTGGGGGGATTGTTGCTGCACATTAACTTTTCTAAAAACCAATCCCATCACATCGAGGCCTCGCCATCTGTCACTGATTACGTAACCTTTTCAGACTCATTTCAGCTGGTTCACAACTTTCAAGGGACGCTGACTTTTATAGTTTCGATATTATTTTACTGCCTGATCTTTACAAGCCGGTCTGTCAGTCTGTTGTCTTTATGTTTCAATCCCTCCTGTTTTTCCTGCATCACTCTCTGAGTGCGTTTAAATGGACTCGAGTCTGATCCTGGTTCTGATCATCTTTAGGATCTGGTGTTTACATGCACTCAGAGAAACCTGGTTCTTCATAAACCCAGTGTGAGGCGCCTGTGATGTTTATTTCTTTTCATTTTAGGACAGCGACAATTTAGAAATCTGAAAAACATGAGACCACTGTGGCTCATTGAGGGCTTAGCTCTATTAGCCTGTCACTGCCACCTCGTAGGACAAGGGAGCGATGGGTGATTATGTTTTCACCCGTTTCTTCTTCTCTCATCTAATATTCCAAATATATATAATTCTTTCATAACCACAACGCTCTCGTTGCTGCCGCCATGTTTGTTTTGCTGATACGTCTGCGCAGGTAGTCGGCAGCTGGCAGAAACCAGAGTAACCCCCAAATTTCCACATAATCCGTGCTCATCGCGGTCCGTCAGCACCACAGTTTATCTCTGTCGGATGGCTCACGCCCTGCCCGACTGGATCTGTTTCTGGAACGTGAGCGCAGCCTTGAGCAGCTGTACACACATCACAGGAGAACTACAAGATCACAGGAGAACTACAAGATCACAAGAGAACTACAAGATCACAGGAGAACTACAAGATCACAAGAGAACTACAAGATCACAGGAGAACTACAAGATCACAGGAGACCTACAAGATCACAGGAGAACTACAAGATCACAGGAGAACTACAAGATCACAGGAGAACTACAAGATCACAGCAGAACTACAAGATCACAGGAGAACTACAAGATCACGAGGGAATAAAGAGAAAAACGACCGGTGGGGTAGTGCGTGGCCCGATGGACAAAGTATGTGGAAGTTGGGGGTATGGTGTATACAGGTCACAGTATCCCGAGTTCTCCAGGTAGAAAAAATCTGGTTTCTGAAATCAGGATAATACAGTTTTAATGCACCAATGTTAGGGAGTTCCCCAAGGTTCAGTGCTTGGACCGATTGTTTTCACTGTATGCTTCCTCTGGGTAGTATCATGAGGTAACACGACATAAATGTTCATTGCTATGCAGATGATACTCAACTATACGCAACAATGAAGCTGGATGACACCAATCAGTTTGCCTGAAGGACCTGGATGAAACCTAAGTTATGGTACTTGGCCCCAAAACAGGAAGGCAGGTTTGTACGATGTACTCACTTCTTCACAGACCATGTGCCCTCTATACAGACCATGTGCCCTCTATACAGACCATGTGCCCTCTATACTTACTCAGTTTGATGAAACTAAATCATTTTCATGATGAAATTAACCCTTTAAATGTGCTACTTTTCATTTGTTCCAATGCAGGGATGCTGCCGAAACAGCTCTGCCGTATTGCTAACATTATTCATGGCTCAAAATCATAAAACTCAGCAAACATCTCACTCATTACTAACCTGGAGAGATTTGACCTCGACATGTGTGTGATCTTTCCTGCACAGATTATCAGCTTCCTTTAACAGGTGGAAGTTTGGGGGGCAGAGAGGTGTGAAGTCGAGCTTTGTTTCTGGGTTAGAGAGGAGTTAGTCCCTTACTACAAAGAAAAGCTGAATCCTCTTAATTCCCTCTAACAGAGCCGGAGAGACACAAGAGACGAGAACAGACGATCAGAGGACTGAAAAGTTATATCTGCTTTTGTTTTCAAAGGGCAAAAGTCTTAATTTATATCCGTCTGTCTTCACAAATAAGAGACACGTTATGAATGCAAAAACCATCACAATTCTTTATCACATTTTAGAGACACAACAGGCTAAAAGAGGAAGAGGAACACTCTGCTGTCTGTCCACTTGTTTCCACGCAGTTTATTTCCAGACTGATAAAACTTCACGGCCCGTGTAAACGTCCTCCGACAGCTGCTGGAAATGTGACAATGGCTTCATGAGACAAAAGTGTGCAGTGAACACGAGCAGATTCACATGTAGGACAGACTTCTGGTGTGTGTGTGTGTGTGTGTGTGTGTGGTTGTGTGTGTGTCTGTGTGTGTGTGTGTGTGTGTGCGTGTGCGTGCGTGTGTGCGCATGCGTGCGTGCTTGTGTCTGTGTGTGTGTGTGCGTGTGTGTGTGCGTGTCTGTGCATGTGTGCGTGTGTGTGCGTGTGTCTGTGTGCGTGTCTGTGCATGTGTGCGTGTCTGTGCGTGTGTGTTCTTGTGTCTGTGTGCGTGCGTGTGTGTGCGCGCGTGTGTGTGTGTGTCTGTGCGTGTGTTCTTGTGTCTGTGTGCGTGCGTGTGTGTGTGTGTGTGCGTGTCTGTGCGTGTTTGTGTGCTTGTGTCTGTGCGTGTGTGTGCGTGTGTGTTCTTGTGTCTGTGTGCGTGTCTGTGCATGTGTGCGTGCGTGTGTGTGTGTGTGTGTGTGTGCGTGTCTGTGCGTGTGTGTTCTTGTGTCTGTGTGCGTGCGTGCGTGTGTATGTGTGTGTGTGCGTGTGTGCTTGTGTCTGTGCGTGTGTGCTTGTGTCTGTGCGTGTGTGTGTGCGTGCGTGTGTGTGTGTGTGTGTGTGTGTTTGTGTGTTAACACATTTCAGATGGATTTCTTTGTGATTAGTCAGTGTGAAATCTAAAAACAGAGCTAAAGCCTTTCTGACTAGCAGAGCGTTTCTGAAGCTTTATTTTAATTCTTAATATATTCCTGGTTTGAATCCCCGTCTGACAGGAGCCTCTCTGTGTGGAGTTTGCATGTTCTCCCCGTGCATGCGTGGGTTCTCTCCGGGTACTCCGGCTTCCTCCCACAGTCCAAAGACATGCTCGTTAGGTTAACTGGTGACTCTAAATTGTCCGTAGGTGTGAATGTGAGTGTGACTGGTTGTCTGTCTCTATATGTCAGCCCTGTGATTGGCTGGCGACCAGTCCAGGGTGTAACCCCGCCTCTCGCCCCATGACAGCGAGGTTCAGCTCAAGCCCCCCTCTCAACCTCGAACAGGGAAAGCGGTATAGATAATGGATGGATGGATGTTTTCTGATTTTAGTCCTGAAAACAACAAAGATGTTTTTGGTAACAGACTGATGCAGCTATAAAGACGTTTCCTCCACCTTAAACCCCGCCTCTTTTAACCCAAAGTCTCACAAAAGACCAGAACCGGGTCTTTCTTCTCTCTGCTGGACTTTTTGCATAAACGCTGAATATCGTGGCGGTTTTGGTCCCGGTGAAGTAACTCCCCTCCTGCTTGGTCGGATGCCTGGTTACAGAGAATAAATTGGTATATTTTCAACTTCATTATCATGCTCTTCAGTTCACTGCTTTTATGCCTTGTAGATAAAAGTGTTGTCATCCTCAAGACAGTGCAATTAGTGCAGAAATGCATCATGGGATGAAAGAGGAAACAAGATGAGGAGATTTTTCCTGCAAGAGAAAGTGAGACTCCTGCTACGTCACAGTTACACACTGACTTCAATCACTGACATTCATCATCCTGTGGTTGGAGATGTTTTAGGTTCCTTACGGCCAAATACCACCAGATGCGTGTTCGGTCCGTCTCCGCTCCGTTCCGGCAGCGGAGCTGATACGTTTCACTTTATTCAATGTGTGTGCTTCCACTGGGTCCGCTGCGCTGCGTCTCAGCTCCGGCAGTCCGGAGCCCTCCGGAGCAGATACGCAAGGCTTCTATTTTTGCCGGATGCCGGAGCACGACGCATCAATTCAGCACAGAAAAGAACAAGCGGGACGGGAAGTCAGACACCGATACAACATTAAAACATCCGGTTTATTTTCAGAATAAAAGACTTTGTTTTAACGGTTTAGAAAAACGACTGTATGTGTGTTTGTTTATGTGTTTATAAGGTTAATATAGAGTTTAATACCATGTACATCGTATTATCTCACGCTGTCGGGAGTTAATCTTTAAAATACCGCGGGAATTCCTTTGTCTCTGCACCCCAGCTGACCGGCTGTGCTCTGCGTGCTGCGGACGGAGCACGCAGCCGGTGGGTACTGAAGGACGGGGGTGCACGGAGCCGTCACGCACCGGAGCGGACACACAATGCACACGGATCTGGTGGAAATTCGGCGTTACGCCTCGTGTCCACCTAGCGTGGTTTTCTCAGCGGCAGCGTCTTTTTTCAGTTGTTTTTCAATGTGTAGCGAGCGTTCGCAGCGTCTTTTTAACAAGCGCTGTGCCATTATTGTGCGGCCACTCTGAACGCTCAAGTTAAAAATCTTTCAGCTTTTCATCGTCCTCGCTCCGTGTCTGAACAGGAAATAAACGATCTCAAATATAAAACATGCAGTAAAAAGTAACGGAGCAGTGTCGGTCATACAGCCCGGTCTGTTCCTGGTCCTGGAGCACCCGGTGTTACGATGCAGTGGGTTTACTTACAGGGTTAAGAAACAAGAACTATAATTTATCATCCGTTCTAATGTCTCAGGTTAGAACAGGTTGTAGTCGCAGACTGATGCCGTCCAAACGTCTCCGACATGCGTTCAATGCACTCATACTTCTGCACATCCGCTCGTCACCCTCTACAAACTTTAACAACAAGGAAAAGCACGCACGCTAAGAAACCAGTCGAAGTGGCGAGTTCATGTTTGTCTCAGTCTCAGTTCATTGCTGCACATACGTAGGCTAATCCCCCCTTAATAAACACACACACACACACACTCTAACACACACACACACACACACACACACACACACACACACACACACACGCACACACTCTAACACACACACACACACTCTAACACACACACACACACACACACACACACGCACACACACACGCACACACACACTCTAACACACACACACACACACACACACACACTCTAACACACACACACACACACACTAACACACGCACACACACACACACACACACACACGCAGTCCATCGTTCTCAAACAGCTTAACAAAGCCACTTGTATGAGCACAATGTAATTGTTTGTTTTCTACATTTTTTTTTTTTCTTTTTTCTTTGGAAGCTCAAACTGAGGGGGAAAAGCCCCCTAAGCCCCCTCATGTTCGCTGTATTTAAAGGGGCCACTACGCTGTAAACTCAGTCCTCAGTTAACATTCGAGGAAGGATATTTTCATCCTGCAAATGTGCGAGTCGTGTCATGACAAACATTGGCGTCCCTTTCAAACAATGCTGTGAATAAAGAGGTCTGACCAGTGACGGATGGAGCAGCGAGGCCCCCCACAGAGAGGGATTCATGCCCCCGTTCAACACCCCCCACAGAGCAAAGATGGTGCAGCTTCTCTACAAAAAGTCTGTGCTGATCAATTCACTGCCAACAAAAACACAACACAACAAGAGGCAGAGCCAGAGAGGATTCTGGGAACAGTCAGGGACTCAAACTTCACACGACGACTGATGAAAATATCCGTAAACACTGAGACGAGAAAGAGGACACAAAGATGAGATATGAAGCATCAAACAGGACTCATATTAAACAGAGGCCGGTGACAGGTCCAACGGTAAACACTCAGCTGAGGATGTGAACATGCTGTGTGCTCGGGATACTATAGACGTCCATAAACACAGAGGTGGGAGTTACTTCTAAATACTAACAAATAAACTCAACAACAAGAGTACTGTAGAGCAGGGATGAAAGGCCTGGTGTCCACCCAGCCTCTTTTTTCAGTTGTTTTGATCGAGTAGATGGCGTTTGCAGCAGAGAAGGTGCAGCATCCAGCGCCTTTTCCCGAAACGCTCCACCTTTTTTGTGCAGCCGCCCTGAGCGCTTCGAGTTTAAAATCTTTCAACTTTTCCAAATATAAGATGTTCCCCCTATTTTTGCTGCCTAAGGATTGTCTCTTGTACCCACATCCTCCTCGCTTCATGTCTGATCGGGAAATAAACGATCTCAAATATAAAACATGCAGTAAAAAGTAACGGAGCAGTGTCGCTCATACAGCGGCCGTTGTCAACAGACTGTTGTCATAGAGACAGGACGGACGTGCAGCGCTTTTCTTCTCAGCACAAAAGGTTCATGCAAGCGCTGCCGAGCACACACCAGCACCTTTCTGCCCAGAAAAAAACCCTGCTAGGTGGACACGGGCCTCAGACGCACTTTTAACATCTTCCTTTTCAAGATGTATTTTCTGAGTTTTTACGCCTCTGTTACAGAGCTAGGACAGTGCAGACTGTTGGAAATCAGGGAGAGAATGATGAGCAGCAAAGGAGCTAAAGGTCGAACCCAAACCTCAACTCTGACCCGGAAACCAACACAAAAGTAGATCCTGGTCGATTATTCTTCTGCGGCTTTCTGAGGGTAAAAGATACAATATGTAGAATCTATGTAGCAGAGGGAGAATCACTCCCATGATGCCCCACCAGCATTGACGCCATCTTTAGTTAAAAGTCCACTTTGTTTAAACGTTTAGTAACTCCTTTGAGCTCAAGTCTTTCCAGTGAGGTCAGACGACTCTGCAGACGACAGGAAGTGACGGTTTCATGAAGCAGCTGTCGTGAGTTCTGTTTTCTGTGAATCTGTAGAAACAGTCGCTGCTCTAAGCGACGTCTTGAATAAAGAAACTCGTAGCTCTGCAGAATGGATGAGCGTCGGTGTAACGTCCCGTCCTCACAGATAGACGAGTACAAAATGCCGCAGTGTGCCGCTTCATCAAACAGAGCAGGAAGTCTTCAAACTGAGTTTTCATGTGCAGGTTCAGCTGGTGTCACGGTAAACAGGTTTGTATTCTGTGAGTGAAATATGATGTATGAGCATCTGCTTTGTAAACGAGTTTACGCTGCAGTCAGCGCCGTATCTCCGGGTGGAGGTAATCATCTCGTCTTTGGAGTTTAAAGCGGAGAGATGGAGGAAGGTGCAGCTGAGGTGGAGGGAGAGCAGCTGGATATTACTCCGACTTCTGAGGGAGGGAAGGTAAACAAAAGAGGGACGAGAGAAGAAGGTAAACTCAATCTTCTGTTTCAGACGCTTTCTCCCCGACATGGCTTTAATGTGGCGTCCTAATGACAGCGGGCTGTGAACGGAGAGCTGAGGACACACTCTGCAGTCACACACACAGAACGACCACGATGAGACGGAGGAGACAAAAATAAAGTGATGAATCTTTTCTCTTTAAGAGGAGACAACTTGATGAAGTCTTTTAGAGGTTACACAATTCTGAAAAGACTCTTTGGCCTTCAAAACTCTTTACTGACTTTCAGAACATGACGTGGTCGCAATGACGGTCAGAAGTGGAAGAAGTCAAAATGTTTACGTGACATGTTTTCAGATACATTCCAGTCATTCCAGGCTTTCCATTCCTCAACTTAGAGACAGGACAGTGGATAGAGTCCTAGAGAAACCTGGTAGAGAGAGAGAGTGGGGAACGACATGCGGGCCGCCCACCTTGAGGACTACAGCCTCCGCACATGGGGAACGTGCACATGATTCAATTTTTCTCCAAACGTGAAACTACAGCGAACTATCAAGAGAGCAACGATGAGATGAAGCTTGTGGTGTTTTCCACTTCTCCTTCAGAGTCAGGACAACTTGATTAAGTCTCTCAGAGGTTTGTTTGAGTTTGAAAAGTGTGTTTGTTTTATTAACTCTTACTCATGGTCAGGTAGAGGCCAACAGAGAAGACCAACTAGACTGTAAGAAAGTGTGTGGTGTTCTCCTTCGAATCAAGAACAACTTTCTCTGCCTCAAACTTCACAAATCATAGAGGATGACGATCTGAAAGGTGGAGAAATGTTTGTAAACATTCAAACTGGCCCCTCCTCCTGGGCTCATCGCCCCCCGAAGCCCCGCCCACTGCAGGACGTAGTGTGTACGATTACTGCTTGTACCTACAATGCAAGCTAACGCACGCCAGCACAAGCTAACCGCCGGTGTTTGTCACCTGCCTGTCCAACAGGAAGCAGACCAACTCCACGTCCACGGGTAAAAGCCAACACAAGGTTCACCCTCGTTTTAGAACGAGCTTTATCTGCTTGGTGTTTCTCCTCACTGTGATTATATTTTCTCTTCTTCGCTGCTACGTCCACGTCCGTCATATTCACCGGTTTGAATTGTGTCCAATCGCTGAATTGTATCCACTCCCAAACTCACCTGCTGCGCTGTCATTGGCTGGAAGAAACACACCAGTTTCCTTAATGACATCATGTTTTTTTATAACAAGAAGTCACAACTGTCTGTTTCTACACGACTAAATTCGACATGTTGAGGAAGTTGAACCACAAACAGTTAATTTAAGAATCTTCTGAGCGCAGAAACACGCTCAGAGTAAACTACAGCTCTGAGGACGAGAAGTTTTTCCTCAGACTCAGGAGGTTAAATTAAAGTGAAAGATGTGACACGGCTAATAAGCTACGATAGCTTCCTCTATTTTGGACTCTTCAGCTCTCCGTCCGCTCAAAGGTCAGCTGTGTCAGGACGGCTTCCTATTGGTCGGTGATGCAGATTTGTCTGCAAAGCCTCTGAACTATATGCAAGAGACACACACACACAGTGTGCACTGAGATATTTTAACTTACTGTGATGTCATTTCCTGGAGTATCTTTGAATGCTTCATGTCTCTAAAATCTGCACATCCTAAAGGTTAGATGAGTCGTCCTCTAGCTCTAATCCTTTTTATTTAAGGTCAGTTTAAACAGCATTATGCAGCCAAAGAGGTCCCACTGCCAGATCAGTTCACTGCAAAACGACTAAAGTTCACTGCAGTTAAACTTTGCAAGAAGCATTCATGTTGTTACTTTCCCATGACGTTCTGCTTCATTTCCTTTGTTAATTGTTTTGCACTAATACACCAAGACAAATTCCTTGTATGTGTAAATGTACTTGGCAATAAAACCCAATTCTGATTCTGATTCTGATTTGACAAACTGCATTTTCAGGCCCCTGTCTTTGTAAGGTAATGCATTTCACAGCCATCACATGCAGCAAACCCAAAAGACACAGTTGCAATGAAACATTACAAACACGAGGGAGGGAATAAGGTAAGGTTACTAAAGACATATTTCAAATTTCAGGAGTTTCAGAGAATCATCTCTTTGCCAAACATCAGAAGTAAAGACACAGGAAGACTTTCAGAAGTCGTCTGTCTGGTTAAACACTGTAACTAAGCAACAGGCTTCGGTGTAAAGGTGGCCGAGAACTTTAAACCTCAGAGTTCTTCTGCAGAGACGACAAAAGCTTCCACAAAGACGAGCAGCGCTGCAGAAATCCATCAATCTGGACTTTATTGTGTCGTGGCCAAAAGAAGAAAAAAAGCAACATGCATGTGACATTTCTGTCTGCCAAAACACGAAAAGGCTCTCTGGTCGGAGAGGAAGAGAGGACGTGAACACTACAGCCGGGATGTGAGTGCTGTTTCAGGTCAGTCATCAAGGTGAAGCATGGTGAGGTGTCATTAGTGGTTTTATTTACCTGCATATACTTCGTCTGGATATAGGAGGAGGAGAGATTTAAACTGTGAGGCACAGAAAAGTTGTTCCAAAGCAAACATGACCGCAGGTTTAAATCTGAAGCCCACAGCTGAGAGAACGCTGCAGAGTTTGAGTCTGGAAATCCTGAACATAAACCGCAAACACCAAAACATTTCACTACGATTCACCGTACTCACAGAGTGGAGAAAGACTGGCCTTGACTCAAACATAATGTCTCACCCATTAGTTAGACAGCAGCTTATGTCATGATTTGGTCTCGTTTAGTTTTGTATTTTGTCTATTTCAGAGTTTAGGTTACCTTGTTTTCATTTCTCTGGTCTATCCTAGTGTTGCATTTCGCGACGCCAGATGTCAGTGTTTTCCTCGTGGCTCCTTGTGATTTTTTCTGTTGACCATATTTGAAAAGAAAGCCTTTTTTTTACCTTTAGCCTTTTTGTTTAAATAAATATTTTTAGTTTAATTCTGCACGTGGGTCCAGTTCCTTGTTTTTTCCCTGAACGTGACAGCTTGTGTCAGCATTCATAGACATCCTTACTCAAGAGTGTGACC
The DNA here is from genome assembly GCA_020745685.1 of Tautogolabrus adspersus. NCBI lineage: Eukaryota > Metazoa > Chordata > Actinopteri > Labriformes > Labridae > Tautogolabrus > Tautogolabrus adspersus. Next base: position 26,809,661 of record CM036551.1, on the reverse strand, counting down.
ATCCATTCCTTTTCTTTACCTTATCTCGCCTGGGCGCGGTGACGGCAAGTTAGCTTAGACGTCCCTCTTCCCAGAAACATTTCCATCTCGTCTTGAGGGATTCAGAGGCGGTCCCAGGTCAGATGGGCATTATACTGTATAGTTTCTTGAGTAATATCTAAGTCCACCACAGGGTCTCCTCCCAATAAGACGTCCTGGAAACCTCCAAAGGAAGGCGCCAATGATGCATCCTAATCAGATGCCCGAACCACTTCTACTACAGTTCTACTCCAAGCTCGGTTTGAGCTCCACCTGGTATCCGGGGACAGGCCAAGTAGCCCTGTGGAAGAAACGTATTTCTGCAGCTTGAATCCGAGAGCTCAATCTTTCAGTTTAAAGCCCGTGACCATAGGTGAGGGTGTGAACATTTATTAACTGGTTAATTGAGGACGTCACCTTGCAGGTATAAGTTCCCTTTACTGTTGATGCTGATCAGTCAATTAAGTCACACTTTGAGGAAGCAAAAAACAAACTGAGATGAAGTTCTGAGGTCCCCTAACCTGAGCATGACGTCAGAGGAAAATGGCTGTTGTATCCATCCATCCATCCATCCTGCTGGAGCCGATCCCAACTGTCATTGGGTGAGAGGCGGAGTTACACCCTGGACTGTTCGCGAGCCAATCAAAGGGATGTCATATAGAGACAGACAACCAGCCACACTCACATTCACACCTACGGGCACTTTAGAGTCACCAGTTAACCTAACGAGCATGTCTTTGGACTGTGGGAGGAAGCTGGAGTACCCGGAGAGAACACACGCATGCACGGGGAGAACATGCAAACTCCACACAGAGAGGCTCCTGTCAGACGGGGATTCAAACCAGGAACCTTCTCGCTGTGAGGAAACAGAGCTAACCACTGCACCACCGTGCAGCCTAGGATGTGCATAGAAGCCTGAAAACCTACTAACTAACTTACATGGAAGCAAACAAAAGGAAGATTCAAAGAAGTGAGCGTTGAATATTTTCTGATGTGTCTCCTCCATGTTTGTGGGAAGGTTCGCAGGTATTTTTTGTTAACATTCCAAAAAATAAAAAAGTGAAGTAGAATTGAAAGCATTTTTATCCAAAATAAATTTCAGTTGAAT
>CM036551.1:26726035-26801035 GCA_020745685.1 Tautogolabrus adspersus | reverse complement strand
TGTCCTCATCTGCGTACGATAATGAAGGCCTAATGCAGATTACAAAACAAGGACGAATGAAACCAACAAAGCTTGAGCTAATTCATCTTCTCATCTCTACAGCCGCCATCTTCTCCGATGAAAATCCAACAACAGTCCTTACTCCATGTACGAGCTGCACAAATGAACCAATGTACGAGCTAACAGTCCAGGTGTGGTTCTCACAGACTCAGATTAGCTGCTAACTGTTGCTAACATGTAAATAAATAAAGTTCTGATGTGGTTGTAAAAAGTGGAGCTGAGACTTGTTGGACGGTCTGTTAGTCCAATAAAGCTCACAGAGAGACAGATTATTAGTCTGATATTTACAGGAACAAATCTCCAAAAGGTTCCAAAAGACACCTAGCACACAGCTAGCATCTCCCACCTGTCGCTCAAAGAGGCCGTGCCCCCTAATTCTACATCACTTTAAGCCTTAATATAATGTAAACAGGTGAGTTGTATAAACATTCAGTCCGTACAGTTGAAGAGAGAAATGAGCTCTAGAGACCCAAACTGGGGCTCTATGGGGACTGACTCACTGCAGGAGACAGACTCTAGTGGACACTGGAGGAACTGCAGCTGTAAAGTTGTACATTTTAACATGGGGCTCTATGAGGACTGACTCACTGCAGGAGACAGACTCTAGTGGACACTGGAGGAACTGCAGCTGTAAAGTTGTACATTTTAACATGGGGCTCTATGAGGACTGACTCACTGCAGGAGACAGACTCTAGTGGACACCGGAGGAACTGCAGCTGTAAAGTTGGACATTTTAACATGGGGCTCTATGGGGACTGACTCACTGCAGGAGACAGACTCTAGTGGACACTGGAGGAACTGCAGCTGTAAAGTTGTACATTTTAACATGGGGCTCTATGGGGACTGACTCACTGCAGGAGACAGACTCTAGTGGACACTGGAGGAACTGCAGCTGTAAAGTTGGACATTTTAACATGGGGCTCTATGGGGACTGACTCACTGCAGGAGACAGACTCTAGTGGACACTGGAGGAACTGCAGCTGTAAAGTTGGACATTTTAACATGGGGCTCTATGAGGACTGACTCACTGCAGGAGACAGACTCTAGTGGACACTGGAGGAACTGCAGCTGTAAAGTTGTACATTTTAACATGGGGCTCTATGGGGACTGACTCACTGCAGGAGACAGACTCTAGTGGACACTGGAGGAACTGCAGCTGTAAAGTTGTACATTTTAACATGGAGCTCTATGGGGACTGACTCACAGCAGGAGACAGACTCTAGTGGACACTGGAGGAACTGCAGCTGTAAAGTTGGACATTTTAACATGGAGCTCTATGAGGACTGACTCACTGCAGGAGACAGACTCTAGTGGACACTGGAGGAACTGCAGCTGTAAAGTTAGACATTTTAACATGGAGCTCTATGAGGACTGACTCACAGCAGGAGACAGACTCTAGTGGACACTGGAGGAACTGCAGCTGTAAAGTTGTACATTTTAACATGGGGCTCTATGAGGACTGACTCACTGCAGGAGACAGACTCTAGTGGACACCGGAGGAACTGCAGCTGTAAAGTTGTACATTTTAACATGGGGCTCTATGGGGACTGACTCACTGCAGGAGACAGACTCTGGTGGACACTGGAGGAACTGCAGTTTTTTATGAAGGTCAGCAGGTTTCAAGGTGTCTCTTTAAATCACAGAACTAAAAATTGTGATTTTGAGAAAGTCTAAAATTTATTTTGGGCAGAACTTCTTTTCGGATCAGAAAATAAAATCAGAAATATTTCCTGTCCTCTGCATCTCTAACAGGAGTGAAGTTTTTCTTTCCCCTGAACCTATTTATTAAACGTTTGTTGTTTCCATCCGTGTCTCCGTGTCTCCGGATTCTATCAGCTGTTTCGTTCCTTCATGTGGTGTTTTTCATACTTTGCGATGTGTTCAGGTGTCACAGTTTGATTGTCGAACATCCCCCGTCTATAAAATCAAGGACTCTGAGAATGAACAGCTGCACCACAGGGTGCTGATCAGATTCTCATTTTTACTCTCTCTGTTCCGTCATCTATCCTCATTTGGGAATAATTTTCACCTGATGTCTGTAAAATATCAGATTTAGAAAGAGTGCTGTTGTGTTGCAGAACACAAACTTTTAGAGACTTTTGTTTTTCATTATTTGAAATGTTGTGATTAAAAAAAAAGAACTTTTGATTTTGTCAAACTAATTAGACTCCTCGCTGACTTTTTCTTTCCTCCCGGTTATTTTTTTGAATTGTCTTTAATCAACAAGGTGCTTTTACATGTCACATATTAAATTATCTGACATTTATTGAATTAAATTGGTGTGATTGATGTTTAGCCAGCTCTGCATCGGTCTGTAAACCTTTCTGCGTTCTAACCTCTCTCCATTTTTCAAAAGCATCTCCAATATTGATCCTAGTTTGAGCACGTTTCTGCTCGTGGAGCTTATTAGAAACATGCAGAGGCTTTTTAGGTCGGGTACAATCACTTCTATCTGAACCAGTTCTCTTGCCCGCTTCCATCGCTGCAACACCTGTTGGTTTGACCTGATAACTGCTCTCATATCTGGCAAACCGAGGGGCGTCCAAAACGGCCGTGTGGGGGTGCCTTAAAACCGCCTACCTTCTCTGGTCCAAACAAATTAGACTTAGACTTTCTTTATTGTCATTCAAACTTGTACTTTACAGTGCAGATAAGAACGAAATTTCGTTGCAATTGGCTCGTAGTGCAGGATAAAAAACAGCAGCATGTATTTACATATAAAAATAAAAATAAGGTGCAGATATAAATAGATATAAAAAGAAAAGCTATGAGTGAAATTACTATACAGATAAATATATTGCACATTCTGTTGTATTATACAGTCCGGTGAGGTAGTCCTGTGTGGGGGTTTGAGGGGGAATGGAGGAGTTATTTTTTCGTGTTCAAAAGTCTATGGCCTGTGGGAAGAAGCTGTTGCAGAATCTGGAAGTTCTGCTTCGGAGGCTACGGAACCTCTTTCCAGAGTCCAGCAGCGAAAACAGTCCTTGGTGGGGGTGGGAGGGGTCTCTGCTGATTTTCTGAGCCCTGGTCAGGCAGCGGATCTTTGCGATCTCCTGGATGGGAGGAAGAGGAGTCTTAATGATCTTTTCTGCCGTCCTCACCACTCTCTGCAGGGACTTCCAGTCGGTGGCACTGCAGGCTCCGGACCAGACAGAGATGCAGTTTGTTATGATGCTGTCTATAGTGCCTCTGTAAAAGGTGGTGAGAATGGGAGGAGGGAGGTGTGCTCTCTTCATCCGACGCAGAAAGTGCATGCGCTGCTGCACTTTTTTCACAAGAGCGCCGGTGTGAAGGGACCAGGTCAGAGTGTCTGTTATCTGCACCCCCAGGAACTTTGTGCTGCTAACTCTCTCCACTGCCGTGCCGTTGATGAGGAGTGGTGTGTGGTTGGGTTGGCGCCTCCTGAAGTCGACGATGATCTCTTTGGTTTTATCGACGTTCAGGGACAGGTTGTTGGTTCTGCACCAGTCAACCAGATGTTTCACCTCCTCTCTGTAGTCCATGTCAAATCCAGACCATTCATGACCAGAATCTAAAGTTAGAAGGAGGACATACTGGCTGCTGCATTGTTGTCAGAGAAGCCAGCTTCAATAACTGGAACATAAAGACGTTTGATAAGTTGTGATGAAATTCTTTCTCTTGGATTACAGAGACGAGGAGGTGTGATCATTTCCCATCATGCACTCTGTGTTTTGCGGATATGATAAAGACCTGGCACAGTAAACGGTGTGAACTCTGCTACACGTGAGTGCACAATGAGAGGAGGACCTTTTTCTCAGCATAAAAGCTCCAGTCAGCGGCGCCATAATTGCTTTTCATACGGCAAATTTGCTTTTACTTTCTGCCGGTTAATGAAATTTAAGCAGAACATTCGTCCCACGATCAGCGGTGCAGTTGACCTAAATGTCAGCGTCTCCTGGATTTCTTCATTCAATTTGAGCAGACACCGGGAGAGACGGGCTGTACGGCATGACGTGATTGACAGAGTTCCATTACAAGGGCTTATCAGAGCCCTGTCTGCAATTATCCAGGTTCAGTATGGCCGTGCGATTGGATTTGTGCCAGGATTATAGTCCCAAAGAAGTGTGCAGAAAGAAGGACCTCTCTATGATATTCATTAGCATGCTAACACAGAGCGGCGCACACTGCCAGCTCATTGTTTGTCTCTGCTTTCCTGCCACACAGCATTTTTATGTGGATTTACATATTTACATCTGACATTTGGATCTTTGTTTGTCATCTCTTTGTCACCTCTGAATGTGAAAGTCAGGAGTGTCCTGCCCGGGCGGTTAGCAAACACGAGCAGGTAGCAGCAAACAGACGCAGATAAACTGTGTCCACTGTGACGCAGCAAACAGAGACAACACAGCCTGTGTCTGTCGTTCGGTTATTCTACCTTTTTAAAGGGTCAGAATTCATTTTCTCCTGGGCTGGAGAGCAAAAACAGTTTCATGTTTTCACCAAAAACATTAGATAAAGGGTCAAGAGTGGCTGTAAGAACACTTCCTGCTCATGCTAAGTGGTTTCTGTTTCTGCTTTAATTGGCCCGCAAATCATCGATCGCCATTATTTAGAGTAGACAGGGGACAGAGGCGGGGAGGAGGCTCCGACACGGTTGAAGAATAATATACAGAATAATACGTTGGTGAGTGTAAAATCTCAGAATCAATCGCAGGAAGGATTTTAAGATCGTTTTATGCAACAGAAAGGAAAAATGTTTTCCTTCTCTTTTTCTTCTCATTTTGAGTTTCATGCAGCAGAAGCAGAATCGATGAGAGCACCAGTCTCACGTTGGTTCCTGTAGACGTGTGCACGCTGCAGCCCAAACATTCACACTAAGAGGAGAGATTTGACTTCAGTCCCTTCTTTTTTCTCTGCCCTGCAGCCGGTGCATTTTCTCCTCAGACATGTCCTGTGGTCAGCACATTCACAGCAGGCTCAGGCTGATAGGCTGCAGGAAATAAATGCTTCCAGTCACAGACTCAACCAATTGTTGAAGGACAGCGTGTCTCACAAATCACTCAGGGAGAGGGGGGAGAGGGGGGTCTGATGTGGCGGGGTCAGCAGAGAACAGATCTGCAGCACCGAGTCTGTCACAGACAGAACTGAGAAAGAGTAAAAGAGGAGGCGAAACCAGCCGAGCGTGCAAACACACTCTCTCCGCTATAATCAGAGCGTCCATTACTCCTTCATTCATAAACATGCACGATCACAGCGCTCGCTTTGACACGCACACTCAGGTTAACAAAGCACACAGCGACTACACACACACACAGACACACACACACACACACACACACACACACACAGTCACAACATGCCAGGGGGCTGAGTGAACACACACACACACTCTCTCCAGAGGCCTCTGAACACACTGAATATAAAATGTACATTTGTTTTGGTCCTGCTACATAAAAACACAGCGTAGACAGAGAGTATGTTTCATAATGGCTGCGGTGTTTTGGTGTGTATGGCGAGCGTTCTGTGTGTTCCATGCATGAACAATGAGCTGCTGCTGCGTCTCTCATGAACTGTCGGGGCTCGTCTGTCCAGCAGAACTTTGACGTTAAACGCAGCAGCTCAGAGAAACGCAGGAAGGAAACTTCATCCAACATCCACGATGTCTGTCCGTCTGTATTCACCGACCACACATGAGTGAGGGCTTCTCTAACAATGTGTGTGAAATATGTGTCATGTTATCAGGACACATAGATAATATAACTTACTGTATATTATGTGATGTGACAAATCACAGAGTCCGTGCTCGGCCGTCCGCGGTGTTCTCCCCACACGAAAGGATTTCTGATTGTAAATATTGAACACGTTTAATATTTACGATTTCAGATTGGGGCGGCCATGATCGTCCTCCGAGCAGATGGTGGAGGGTGAAATCACTCCAAACACACCTCACACAGGAACACCTTCTGAACCAGATAATCGGGCCTTTGCTGACTTTGTTCTGAAGGGGAGAATCGTCCCCAAATCGTCCCGATTATCTGGTAGTGTGTACCCCGCTTTAGTGAAACTCCTATTCTCCATGTCAGAAGCTGCAGTCATTTACTTCTTTATTAAACTGAGTCTCGTTTAAACCTAAAACATCCTCCCCGTGTCAGCTTACTGACACGGGGAGGATCTCATGACCACCACAGAAATGCTGCATTTTAATTCCTCCTTACTGGAAAAGTCAATAGTGTTTCTGTACTCGTCAATAAAATCATTTCCACCAGGCCTGCAGCTTTCCTTACACTGAGCGCCCACTAATTATCTCAGGTTGATAATATTGACGAGACAGTTGTGCTGCGGATGATACACCGACGTGAGCTCCGACGTGAAAATCACACACAACCTCTGACCTGACGTTTGAAATAAAGAAATGTTAGAGTGGTTCTGTAAATGTTTACCTGTTTTATGGCATCATGCCTCCTGTTTCCTGTCACACACACACACACACACACGCACGCACGCACGCACGCACGCACGCACACACACATACACACAAACATACACACACACACACAAACACACACATACACACGCACACACACACACACACACAAACACACACATACACACACACACACACACACACACACAAACACACACATACACACACACACACACACACACACATACACACACACACACACACACACACACACACACACACAGGAACACACACACACACACACACACACATACACACACACAAACACACACACACACACATACACACACACACACACACACACACACACACACACACACACAAACACACACAGAGACACACGCACGCGCGCACACAAACACACACATGTGGGAAACAAACAGCTGAGCACAGCGTCACACTGAGGTGAAAAATTTGGCAGGTTTGATCTGTACGACCTGAGAGCTCACGCTGTACGACCTGAGAGCTCACGCTGTACGACCTGAGAGCTCAGACTGTACGACCTGAGAGCTCACGCTGTACGACCTGAGAGCTCACACTGTACGACCTGAGAGCTCACGCTGTACGACCTGAGAGCTCACGCTGTACGACCTGAGAGCTCACGCTGTACGACCTGAGAGCTCACGCTGTACGACCTGAGAGCTCACACTGTACGACCTGAGAGCTCACACTGTACGACCTGAGAGCTCACGCTGTACGACCTGAGAGCTCACACTGTACGACCTGAGAGCTCACGCTGTACGACCTGAGAGCTCACACTGTACGACCTGAGAGCTCACACTGTACGACCTGAGAGCTCACACTGTACGACCTGAGAGCTCACGCTGTACGACCTGAGAGCTCACACTGTACGACCTGAGAGCTCACGCTGTACGACCTGAGAGCTCACGCTGTACGACCTGAGAGCTCACACTGTACGACCTGAGAGCTCACACTGTACGACCTGAGAGCTCACGCTGTACGACCTGAGAGCTCACGCTGTACGACCTGAGAGCTCAGACTGTATGACCTGAGAGAGAGAGAGAGAGTGGGGACTGACATGCAGGAACGGATCCACAGGTCGGATTCGAACCAAGGCTGTCCGTTCTTACGGACATCTGCCTCTGTACGTGGAGTGTGCACACATTAACCGCTAGGCCCCCGTCACTTTTTATGCTGAAAAAAAGAGTATGACTAATTAGCAGCCAGCATGCTAATAATCAGCATGCTAATAATAAGCTAATAATAAGCAAATAGGTAAGGTGAATATTGTGACCTTAATTTAAAATGTCACCCAAAATTTCTACTGGAAAGAAATGATCAAAGATAAATGAGAATGACGTCAAAATGAGATGAGGGAGTTAGTTTGTTAAAAATAATGAAGAAGCCGCTTTAATCTTCACTGGTTTAATATCAAAGTGTTTGTCCGGGTCGTTAAAGAGAGTCCACTATAGAGGTTAAAAAAACAAGCTCATGAAATCCACTGAGGCTCTAATGTTTCCTGAAGGCAGGATTTGACTTCAGAGCGGGGTCAACACGCCAACAAAGTTAGCGAGCGGAGCATGTTTTCCATGACATTACTTAAGCCATTCAAGGACGCGCCTTCATCTGCACAGAGAGCACGTCACATTTGATTGATTGAATGATATAAAGCCTGTCCGCACTACAACACAACCAACATGGAAATAGGCCGACAGCTGGGGCAGATACTTTATCAGACTTATACAAACGGATTTGTCTGTGTGTGGCGCCCGGCCAGTGATTGTATTAAAATATGTATCGAAAGCTTTAAGAGAAGAAGAGTGTGTGCAGAAACTCACCGTGTCTTTAAGTGTGACAGCGTGCAGACATTTTACTTCTGGAGGCGAGCATGTAGAACCATTTACTACTGAGTTTAAATTTAGAGCAAAAATGTAAAGAATAAGAAGTCTGAACACTGGAAGAGAAAACAAGTGTTAACCATTTGAATATTTATGTAATCTACATCAATATTCCTCCTTTAAATGTGATGCATCTTTATCTCCTCTAAACGAACTCCATGCAGGCTGCAAGAGTCTGAGGACATCAACTAAAGTCAACAATATTTAAAGAGGTAACAACACGTTATTATTTATTTCTACAAAATCTTTACAGGTAGAGTCAGCAGCTTCTTCCTTCAAAATAAAATACAGACTCCTCCTTAAGTAAAGCTGCTCCATCGTCCCTTCTGGGCCTCCGTACATGTGTGCTGGTGACTGTGTCTGCAGAGACCCTGTCCTCTGACTGGATTTTACTGTTCTGCTTTGTTTTGGGTGACTCTGGACGTTTCTGGGCGGAGCTGGTGTGTTTCCTCCAGCCAATGACAGCGCAGCAGGTGAGTTTAGGAGTGGATACAATTCAGAGATTGGACTAGTTCAAACCGGTGAATATGACGGACGTGGACGTAGCAGCAAAGAAGAGAAAATATAATCACAGTGAGGTGAAACACCAAGCGGATAAAGCTCGTTCTAAAACGAGGGTGAACCTTGTGTTGGCTTTTACCCGTGGACGTGGAGTTGGTCTGCTTCCTGTTGGACAGGCAGGTGACAAACACCAGCGGTTAGCTTGTGCTAGCGTGTGTTAGCTTGTAGTACAAGCAGTAAACGTACACACTACGTCCTGCAGTGAGTGTGAGCCCAGGAGGAGGGGCCAGTTTGAATGTTGAACAAACATTTCTACTGACTCCACCTTTAAAGGAGAAGAAGAAGAAGAAGAAGAAGAAGATATCGTTCTTTACTTCTCTGAGTGGAAATGTAATAAGGCCGAAATACACAAACAGGACGTATGGACTATGGACAGGCCGTGATATTAACGCCCCTGTGACGTTTCTCCTCCAATCTGAATGTCATGGAGGCGTAATGGGGGGACGAAGTGACCCCCCCTCTGTACGGTCTTCAGAGGTACTAACAGAGGCGTTACAGAGGAGAGACGGGATCAGCTGAGCCAGCGGGGGAGAACAGCGCTATGTGTGTTTGTGTGTGTGTGTGTGTGTGTGTGCATGTCTGTCTGACTGTGTGTGTGTGTGTGTGTGTGTGTGTGTGTGTGTGTGTGTGCGTGCATGTCTGTCTGACTGTGTGTGTGTGTGTGTGTGTGCATGTCTGTCTGACTGTGTGTGTGTGTGGAGCTCCTGCTGTTAATACTTTGAAAGACGGCGGTGTATCCTCAAACTGTAGCCTCTCCTCATCGTCGCCATCTAAAAGAATTGTGTGTAATCTGCCACCAGTGGTCAGCTTCCCTCAACTTAAGCGCGTAGTGATTGGATATTAACTCTGCGCAAGGAGTTTACTCATCCCAGCGCGTGGACTCACAGGCACACACAAACAGAGCCAATTCAGAGACATCATTTGCATGGAAGCTCTTACGTAAAACCTGCAATTCACAAGCACGTATTGAACCTTGGACGCCGTACAGAACGGTTCAATATTCAATTGAAAATTGTTGCTTTCCTAGTTTGGAGAATTAAAAAAAACGTTAAATGTTTTCAGTAACAAGGTCGACGTAAATCAGACGCTGACAGGACGTTTTTCTACCATCAACATTATTCACTGGTCAGGAGGAACCTTTGTGACACAATATGTCAAAGAGGGAACGCCATGCAGGAAGATAAATACCCAGTAAATGTAGACTTAAAAAAGACGGGGGAAAAAAGAAAAGAGGCAGAACTATCGAAGTGTTTGTGGAGAAGAAGGACGACGGGCCGCTGTTTGGACCAAACAAACCTCGTGTCTCCGCTCACCTCACTGCTTCCTGTATAGATTTTTAAGAACACGGGTTACTCGCCCAGTCATCTTTATGCTCGGTTTAAAGTACAAGACAAGCCCATATTTCCCAGCATGCTTAGTGACATTCAATGCAACATGGGAATATATTTCCTCTCAGTGAAAAGGCTCAGCTCCAACAATGACACACAGAGTATTCACACTATTATTTCAGCTGTCAAAGACGTAACAATCAGCGCCAACCTCTACATCCACCAGCGCTCCAGTTTCATTGTTAAAGAGGCTCCATGCTGCGTCTGAATCAGACTCAAATGTGTGAATGATAGCTGGATGGAGGGCTGACGGTCTGCACTAACTCACAGAGAGGTTACTCACTCAGCGCCTGTTTCTGTGAAATAAAACATGGAAACCCTCTCCTCTGCTCTGAGGGGATAAAACACACACACGTGTGATCACATTTTCACAGCTCAGAGACGTCAATTATTCATAACTGAGAATTCATGCAACACGTGGAGCTCTACAGGTCTGTAAGTTCTACCACAATCCCTGTTCATGCACCCCAGCCTCCGAGCTCCGCTGTAAATCTGTGAGCTCCACACTGACACCCGGCGGTGCAGCGGCTCGCTCAGCAGAGGGGGCTCGGCTTTATGGCTCTGAAGAAGCCTCGCTCTTGATTGGAGTGAGTCCCATTAACCGACCACAGATCTCCCACTCCATTAGCTGCACAACATAAAGAACGTTAATCAACGTACCTCAGAGCAGGACGTCGTGAGAGAGCGGCGAGTCCAACGACACACAGGGAAGAAAATACCTGCAAAACACAAAGAACGAGACACATGACTAGATTAGACAATCTAAGCACAAATCCAAATCAGCCTTTACTTACTTTGTAAGCTACACTTTGGGACTTGTTTTTGCAGTTTTCACCAGAACTCAGTGATAACGGTTACCTAAAGGTGATTTCAAACCTGGACCGTTTAGAGAAGTTGTTAAAAAACAAGGGGGGCATTTCCCTCCATGGCGGGGGTCGTTTGGACATATGTCCTTCTCATTACTTGAACCTCCCCATTTGACCAGCTGGTCTCCTAGCCTCACACCAGAGCTGTTGGGGTTTTAGTGCCTTGCTCAAGGGCACCTCGGCAGTACACAGGAAGTGACCTGGCCAGACCTGCTTCCATACTTCGGTCGGCACCAGGACTTGAACCAGTGACCCTCTGGTTCCCAACCCAAGTCCCTACAGACTAAGATACTGTCGTTTGATCACCAGATCCTTCGAACACATGTTCGATGTGTCCTTGAGCAAGACACTTAACCCCAAGTCTGCGGCGTGTGAATGTGTAGGTGTGACCTAATGCTGTAATCAAGACACTAACCGAGACCAGAGTGCTCCGAGACCGAGACAAGACCAAGACCATCATCTTGTGGGCAGGGGGCGTGTCACTCACTTAGACCGTACCAGAATAATCAGTCTAAAGGTTACCTCGAGATACTTCTGAACCGTCATGAATCTGTTCTCACACAAACATGAATTATTTAGTGTTTTATGGATTCAGTGACTTCTTCATCAATCGTCTGGTTCGTGATGTGAGAGGAGTTCATCAATAACAAACTGCTCTGAGGTTAAGAGCAGCAGTCACATATAAACCTTGTAAAAAACTATATATGACATCACATCAGAAGCTGATCAATCAAACATGACGACCGATACTGAGACACAAAACAACAGAGACCCCCCACTGTGTCCAAACAGCATGGGACAATACCTGAGCACACACACTAAAACGTAAACACACCAAAGTGAACGCGGGGTGTGAATCCTCCGAGTTCGATTGGTCGGCTCATTAATCAACAAAAAAACACGGCATAATGTTCACGAAAGACTGAAATAGAACCGTAGGAGCATTTCATGGAAATAAAGGCTGGTGTGTGCAGAATCTACCAGCTGCTTTATTTTAACCAGCAGCATTGTGTAACGACATATATCATAATAATCACAGCTTTTAAAGAAGATACTAACATGCTCTGTGTCTCGCTCGTGAACAGAAACAGAGGCTGGTTAGATTCTCCAACGCAGACATGTTCTCCATGAAGGCTGACTGAGCTGCGACTAAAATCAATTTATGAACTAAATGAGCTGATATGAGATGTTCTTAAGTCACTGTGTGTTCAGTTCTGAGTTCACTGTAGTGACCTGTGTTGGTTGAAGTTTCTCTCCTGTGTTTGTGCGAAGTTGCTGCAGCTGAAAACTGTTTCCTGATAGTAGTAGTTGGTAGTTTCATAATAAAAGCAATTCAAAGATATAATAATTGGGGACTTTTATCGTGAAGAACTTCCAGCCATCCATTATCTTTATCGCTTTTTCCTCATTGGGCGAGAGGCGGGGTTACACCCTGGACTGGTCGCCTGCCAATCACACCTACGGGCAATTTAGAGTTACCAGTTAACCTAACGAGCATTTCTTTGGACTGTGGGAGGAAGCTGGAGTACCCGGAGAGATTCACGCATGCACGGGGAGAACATGCAAACTCAAACCAGGAACCTCCTCACTGTGAGGGGACAGAGCTAACCACCGCACCACCGTGCAGCCCGTGAAGAACTTTACAGAAATAAAATGTGTTTACCTTCGAATGAACTGAGCTTTGGCAGGGCTACAATTTCTAGTAATTTTCGCTAACACTGTCGGGGAGTTACAGTATTTACAGCCGCTCTTTTTACCTGAGTCACCGCCACCGCCCGCTTCTTTTAATCCTCTTAGACTAAAGACAGCGAGACATCATTTTAAATACACCTTCAGCAGGTAGAGATAGGTCTGCTGTAAGGGAGAATCTAATCTGTACTCTGCTACGCTAAAGTGACGGCAGTAAAGCCATTTCGGCATCCTATGATTGTATGACACTCACTCTGACACGAGGAGGAGGCGGGGCTCTGTGGTCACTGAGCGTACAGGACCGTCTGCTCATAGAGTCAGAGCAGAACGAGCAGAAGACTGGGGTTCAATTTGCTTTCTTTTCTCTCTCAAATCACTCCATTACGTTACTTTTATTTACCTGCAAACCGTGGCAGGTAGGATGAGAAAATTCACCCGGCACTGCTTTTGGCGAGTGGCGGGTGCTAATATCCGACTCTGAACCAATGTATGTAACATTATAAACATTATAAACCGACCAAAGATCAAACAGCAGACGATCTATAATCCTTCAGTGTCGTCACTCATAAGAATCTCAGTCCAACTGTTGTTGAAGATTTTCTGCAGAACAAGAAAAGTTTCTTCTTGAGTGAGAAGAGTTTCCTGCTGTCAGCCTCCCTCTGCGCTGCTGATGTGGGTGTCATTCATCAGAACGTTTAATGGTGTAATTACATAAACAATGATTGGCAGCTTCAACAACATCATATTTGTGGAGAACCTTTTAAAAGGGGTGTACATTAGCATAAGCATCATGGATTAATGTGACAGAGGAGCAGCTGCTCTCACCGGGAAGCTGCACCATAACAGCGCTCCGTGATTTGCTGTAATCAGTGAAACTTTCTGTTTTCAGGGTGAATCTGTGAGAAGAGGAGGAGGAAGAGGAGGAGGAGGAGGAGGAGGAGGTGAAGAGGGGAAGGTGAACTTAGAAAACGGTGACACTCGAACAAATTCACTCAGAAAGAAACACAGGGAGAGCTGTTAGCAGAGTGTATTACAGTGAGTGCATTGCAGACTTTGTGTCTGAAGCACACATTTCTCTTGACGATGATCAGGGTTAGGGATTTGACCTTGTTCAGAATGGTTTGAAGAACCATATGCAACAAAGAAATAAAAACAGGATCCTGCACTGTCTTCATCTCACACTGATCTAATGTAACCGTCTACATCAGCCCAGCAAACACGGCTGACACTTTTATTGGAGAATCTAAGATTGGTTTAAAATATGTGGCGACAAATCACATTCATCCTGCAGTGACCGCTCATCAGTTTCCTGTGAGTCTCAGTTTAACTGTAAATAATAAGTTACACAGAGGCTGATAACAGGATAAGTGAAAAAGGATATTCAGACAAAAGCTATTCTTAACATTAAAGGAGCAGTATGTAACTCTGACACCTAGTGTTTAAAATGGGTACTGCAGACCAAACTAGAGAGCTGTCTTCCCCCCCCCCCTCCTCTCTAGAGTGGATGCTCACGCAGGTCACCATGTGGTGGACTCTGAAGCTTCAGTGTTTATCCAGCTCTGCATCGGTCTGCAAACCTTTCTGCGTTCTAACCTCTCTCCATTTTTCAAAAGCATCTCCAATATTGATCCTAGTTTGAGCACGTTTCTGCTCGTGGAGCTTATTAGAAACATGCAGAGGCTTTTTAGGTCGGGTACAATCACTTCTATCTGAACCAGTTCTCTTGCCCGCTTCCATCGCTGCAACACCTGTTGGTTTGACCTGATAACTGCTCTCATATCTGGCAAACCGAGGGGCGTCCAAAACGGCCGTGTGGGGGTGCCTTAAAACCGCCTACCTTCTCTGGTCCAAACAAATCCAGACCATTCAGGACCAGAATCTAAAGTTAGAAGGAGGACATACTGGCTGCTGCATTGTTGTCAGAGAAGCCAGCACTTCAACATAGCATGTTTCCTTAATGTCTGATCATAGAGTAAGCTCACTTTATCATTTCACTCTCTACACATCTCACTGATTGGACCTTTAACCATTAGAAGAGTCTGACTCAACTTGAAATGCGAGTTGGAGCTGAAAGATGAAGTTGATGGACAGGTCTGTTTATAGAAGTTCAATTAAATATCCAATGATAGGCAACGTGTTCTCCTCCTCCGCCCTGCCAAAGGACAAATGTCCTGCTAAACAAACGGAGCCGTTTCAACCTCCATGAGCCAATATGGTCATAAAAACAGAAACCAAAAACTTTGCACTAAAGTTTTATCCCTCGCCCTGTGATTCTCATCAGTACGGAACTAATACAAAATCCAAATCATTTCAAACTTCACAGTTGAGAAATCTTTCTCCCCTTTCTTTGAGTTCTGAATTAAAAAGCATTTTTTTGCATTTACCCAGAAGTCAGCTGTCTCTAACTTTCAGACGTCTATGAGAGCTTCGTGAGTAACAGGCTGAGATCGGATGGTTGTGACAGAAAGGCTTTGTGAAATGCCTCTCATCAACGTGTATGTGTGCACTCAGAACAGCTCACAGAACACTTTCTGAAAAACCCTCGAGCCTACAAGAGTATTAGACCTGTAAAATGTCTCACACATTTCTGTTTGACAGTTTCCTGCTTTCTTTTGGCATTTCTAATTTGAACCAACCGAAGCAGGTGTCACTCCCCGCCAATCCAACGCTCGGCCCGGCTTTCCATTACAGCGGCCCGGATTGCACTGAGGTGTGAGATAAATTGGTTATGTCTAAAGTAAAATTATATCCAGGTCTTTGCAATTCAATTCACTTATCGAAAAGAGGGGGGGATAAAGTGCTAAAAGGGAATGTTGCAAGTTGACGCTCTCGCTAAAAGACGGACTCACAAAGAGGGAAACTCACACCCCAGATTGCCTGACAATTTGTGGTCTAGACACGAGCGCGGAGTTCTTTCACCGACGCTCATGTTATGCTTGATGGAAAAATAGAAAAGTCAAGTCGCTCTCAGCAATTATTCGTCAACTATAAAGCTGCTTTTGAACGGCATGGAACCTGCAGGCCTGCGTGGAGTGGCAGGGTAATTTAGTTCTGCTGCTATTTAAGCACTTTGGCTAAACACACGCACGCACAGTTTATGTTTGATTCTTTCCATTAAAGGTGCATTTGTACTTAAATCTAGTGAGCCAGATGAGGTCATAATAAGCTTGTTATTCTCAGAAGTGAAGCGACGTTCTGGTGATTCAGACGCTCATTTAGATTTCATTATCGAAACCTAAAGAATGCTCTGAGAGTCGGACATGGTGCTGAGTTCAGCTCATGATTAAAGATAACACTTGAATCAAAAGATAACGCTGCGAAGGATTCGTTTGGACTACCTGAAGAGACGAGCTGTGTGGGATCATTTCACCCCAGAAACATGTTTCAACACTTTCAACTGAGCTCGCCTGTGTTTCAGAACTTTTAAAGGTTCATCACTTTGAAATGTGATCAATTTCACGTTTTGTTTCGATCCTTTTTTCGTGCTGAGATTACGCCAATCATACAACACACACTCCTCTTCCTGATGCAAAGTCAACTCAAACACCATTTGGACAAACCAGAACACTTTCCATTCCTAAAATCCTATCATATGTTTTTAAATGTTGAACGTTTCAAATCTTTCTCCAACTTTAAAATCAATTTTCTTTAAAATTGTACTCCTAACAGCGACAGACTCCTTGGCAAGATTTTGGCTAAATCCAAACTAAATTGTTTTTGTTTTTTTTAAATATTTGATTAAAGGAGATCTCTTATCCTCACTGTCAGCGTTAATGAGGTCAGTCTGGGACTCCTGTTGAGCAGCTCTAAAACCTTCTTATTGATCTGATACTGGCGTCAGTAAAATCCCTCATTTTAGCCTCTGCCTGAAACGCTTCATTTCAGCTGCTGTCTCTTTAACGCCCCCCTTCCCCTTGTGCCCACTCTCCTCTGATTGGCCAGCTCTGCTTGCAGTCGCAGGGACATTTGAGTGAGCCTCCGGTTGGGCGTATCCTTGAAAGAGCTGCCGGGGTGGGCGTGTCCTACGACTTTGCTCCATGCTTTGCTCTGATACGTCAAAATAGTCTCACCAAGTTCTCTTAACGTCTCGTTCAGAGCAGCAGGACAACGCCAACAACTATGTATGTTGGCTTTAAAGAAACGTTGCGATAACAATAAAAGTGTTTTTAATTGTGCAGCCTCGACCCAACAGACAGTCTGACGTTGACCTCGTGTTCATGAGGAAGAAAGCCACTGCTGTGTAGTGAGACCATCAGAAGTAACTAATCCCATTCATACGCCGCCGACGAAGCAGCAGGAGCAATTCGGGGTTAAGTTTCTTGCCCAAGGACACTTCAGTTGCTGCAGGAGCTGGGGATCGAACCCTCAACCTTCCGGTTAAGAGACGACCGACTCTACCAGTGAGCCACAGCTGCCCCGCAGTGTGCTGAGTCTCCCTCATGTCAGTTTGCATCTACTGAAGCGCGCCCTCGTTGCTTTTGCCACAACATTACCGTCTTTATTTACTGAGGTCAAGAGTGCATGTAATGGTCAAGTTACGTTGAGAGCGCGCTCTGCGGGATCAACCTACAAACTGCTTCAGACAGTCTGATGTTCTGATAGACAACATTTTGAATTCGAACGGCTCATTACAGCTCGGATTGGAACTTTCTCCCCCAGGTTCGAAGGAATGTTCGGATTTTGAATAAGAATTGACAATAACCACGAACCCCTCGATAGAAATCTACCCGCCAAGTCGTAAGAACTTACAGGAAATGTTCCTGAGATGTGGAGGAGGAAATCTATGAAGGTTTGATTCTCAAACTGCTGCTGACACATCCCACATATTCTGCCTTTAATAATGCACAGTGAGGAACTTAATTAACAAGACAGTTTTATGAATAACATCCGACATTAAGACATTTAAATTATATTACGATGTCGACGCGTAGTGATTGGTGCTGGTTAGGAGGCCGGAGCAACGTTTGTTGTAGCAACAAATTCAATCAATGACGGAACATCAAGTGAAAACACAGGAAAGAGAAAAAGGAAACTCGTCATGTAATTATTTCATTCTTGGATCCCTGGTTTGACTCAACCTACAACCAGTGAAGAAATGCAACGCTGCAAATACATCTATCGGGTGTTGATCCTGTTGTCCCCAGCAACGATGCAAAGAACGTAGCAACAGAATAGCGGCTTCAAAAGGAGGATGTGCTGCAGGTTCATCTAGAGAAAATCTGAGTGTACTGTGAGACAGCTGATGTTTGATTTCCACACCTGCTCGCCATCTTTCTCTCATGTGACCCTTTCAGTCATTGAGGCGACTGTCCTCGTGGGGTTCAGGTGGAGGAAAGCTGACTCTGATCTTCCTCGTTTCTTCCAGTTCATGACTCATGACCTGCTCACACTCTCAGCATTCAATGAGTCGAGGTCTCAGCGGTCCCTAAAAGGATTTACTAAAAGATGAAGTCAGGCCTGAGGGAGGAGGACGACGAGAGGAGGGGGGGGCAGACTCAGAATTTCAACGGTGAATGCTTTTCGCTCAGCTCACCTTAAGCTCCGCCTCCAATCTGTCATCTATTGTCAGGGCCGGGGCCGCCTATTGACAGCAGCATTGATTTCCTGATTAATGGACCTGTCCACCATTGGCATTTACGGCTGCCGACATCATTTTAATGTGTGCATGATCAATAGCTCCATCAACACTGAGAATATCCCGCCATCGAGCTGCGGGGGATTTGTCTGGATGTGAAATCCCATCAGAGCGGACGTGGTGAGGTCCGATAGGGCGTTCAGCGTGTGTGCAGCACAGCAGAGGGAAAATGGTTTGTTTAGGTCTTAACCTTTTTGAGAGGCACACAGGAAGTAAGGGTGGGAGCAAGAGGTTTTAATGTTTCACACCGACTCTGGAAACAAAGAAATCAGCTTGATTCAGCATATTTTCATGACGTGCAGATTTCAGTAAGTTGAGGAAGTTGCCATGTATTGGTTAGACAGGTCACATGAGAGGTACAGGAAGTGAAGATGGGATAGAGCCCTGTGTTAAACTGTACAACTGTGGTTAGGTAGAGGCAGCATTTCCAATATGGTGACCGCCATTATTGGGTTTGTAACGCACCTTCAGAAACCAATGCATGACGTCAGTGATTGTACATCCATGTTTTATACAGACTGGGATGCAGACCTTTGGGTAAAGCCATAACCAGGCAGACAACACAACTCCTCAGCATCACGCACACAATCTTAATGTCGTTCATTTTTAGCTCAGTCCTCTCGGTTCATCTTTGAAGTGAGAAAATGAGACGTTTTTAGAACACAGTGGATAATTAGACATTTTAACGACGTGTTTGAAGCTGCCAGCTCTGCTTTGAATTTTGCAAGAAAACTGTGATTAGCCTGTTAATTTGCAGAAGTGCCCTCATCCCAGAGGACCCTCCGAATAAAAACGAATGTTACACAAGATTTTAACAGTTCTGAGTTGAAGGAAAAATAAACTCGATCACATCCGATAAAAAGAATTCAAATCCTGACAGAATATATGAGACGTTAAACCATCTTAAGTTATTTTGTTTAAGTAAACGAGTGAAGACACTTTGAAACACGATGAATAACTTTAAAATACTTTCATATACATCATACTCCTAAAGGACATTATACCATGTTTATATGAATGTGACAATCAGACCAAACTTCAGTGATGTTTAAAGGTCCAATCAGTGAGATGTGTAGAGAGTGAAATGATAAAGTGAGCTTACTCTATGATCAGACATTAAGGAAACATGCTATGTTGAAGTGCTGGCTTCTCTGACAACAATGCAGCAGCCAGTATGTCCTCCTTCTAACTTTAGATTCTGGTCCTGAATGGTCTGGATTTGTTTGGACCAGAGAAGGTAGGCGGTTTTAAGGCACCCCCACACGGCCGTTTTGGACGCCCCTCGGTTTGCCAGATATGAGAGCAGTTATCAGGTCAAACCAACAGGTGTTGCAGCGATGGAAGCGGGCAAGAGAACTGGTTCAGATAGAAGTGATTGTACCCGACCTAAAAAGCCTCTGCATGTTTCTAATAAGCTCCACGAGCAGAAACGTGCTCAAACTAGGATCAATATTGGAGATGCTTTTGAAAAATGGAGAGAGGTTAGAACGCAGAAAGGTTTACAGACCGATGCAGAGCTGGATAAACACTGAAGCTTCAGTGTCCACCACATGGTGACCTGCGTGAGCATCCACTAGAGAGGAGGGGGGGGGGGGGGGGGAGACAGCTCTCTACAATGTTTTGAATTTAGACTGCAGTACCCATTTTAAACACTAGGGGTCAGAGTTACATATTGCTCCTGAACAATCCTTTAAAAACCGATGAGATCTGTTTCTGTGACCTATTAGATCTAGTACTGAACAATCAAAAAGATATATATGGGATGTAATCTGAGAAGAATTAGTGAATGCATGAAGCCGTTTTCATTAAGAAGAAAAAGGCAGAAAAGTAAATAGACTCAGTCAGCACACTAACAGCTTACATAAGATGGTTAGAGAAAGGAGGGACTGTAATAAACTCTGTCAGAAACCTGTGTGCGTATATTCGGAGCTGAAGGCTTTCCATCTATATTTCATGTCCAGCCGGAGCAGCAGATTGGGTCGTATATTGAGACTTACTCACATTTAGAGGGTGAACCCAGGAAGCACATTTCACTCTGATAATAACCTCCTTAAGGCGGCGGTCAAACTGGCCCTCGCTCTAAATCCAGCTGAAGCTGTCAGGAAACCAAACTGTGGGCGACCGACACGAACGTGCAGTTACTAATGAAACTGTGCAGTAGAAGAACAAAAGTTCTGGATAAGAGTAGACTCTACTACTCTACTACTAATAGCAGTTATTCATTTTATGATCATGAATTGATTCATAACAATCTTAACCTTTTTCTCGACTCAGACAGTTACATTGTGCGGCCTTGAGGAGCGTCGCCATGCCATTGGACGTCATAGATATTTTTAAAATGCTCCTTTCTGGGTGCAAACATGAGATCTCATATGAGACTGACCTTCAGTGTTTGGTTAAAAAAAACTTCTGGAACACGTTGAAGGAAACCTCATAACTTTAAAGATCATTGTGAAATTGTGTTGCATACATCTTAGCATGATCTAAAAACAGTGCACCTTACTTTGGAGTTATTTGAAATAATAATTGTAAATTTGAGGAACACTTTATCTTTATTTTGTTGACAGAGGAATGTCGACCACTGCCAGGCAGAGACTTAAATGTCACCGGCAGCAGAAATCAACATCAATAACTTTCTTTTATGAAGCAAGTGATTCATAAAGAGAAGTTTGAAATGTCTCTGAAAAGTATTCCAGTCAATAATACAGATGGAAAACAGAAGCATCTGGTGTTATCAACTCGGACACTTCATTTCTGCTGATCAGGTTGAAGACGAAGCTCAGCAGTGATGAGGATGGTTCTGCTGAGTCCAAATACTCTCTGGGTCTGATTCATTAAGAATGGACTGCGGCTGTCTCCCCCTATCTGCTCTTTAGAGACGCACCGATCCAACTTTTTAAGGTCCAATACCGATCCGATACCTGGGCTATGGCTATCTGCTGATACTGGCTAAAGCAGCCGACAAGGTTAACCACTTCATTTCGTTTCGTTTATCTCCACCCCTCCAAACATGAGCTGTACAGAGCTGTTGCTCGTAGTCTTATAGTTTTTGGCATAACAAGTGTGAAATACATTCAAACTGCTTAGCCTTTGTTGTTAGCATCCTTCATGCTATGTTAGCTCCACCTAGCAAAATGCACAGGCCTACCAGCACACAGTGACGTAGCACATGCACTCGTGCTGAGGCACCGAGAAGGGGTGTAAGGGTGGAGCAGCTCAGAGAGGTAAGGTGGGGCGAGACCATTTAAAGATTTAAAAACAAATAAAAAGAATTTTAAAATGGACTCTAAAATGCACGGGTAGCCAATGGAGGGAAGCCAGGGTGGGAGTTATGTGCTCCAGTTAGGAGACGAGCAGCTGCGTTTTGCACCAACTGGAGGCGGGCAAGGGAGGACTGGCTGACCCCAAAATAAAGTGCATTACAGTAATCCAGCCGAGATGTAATGAAGGCATGGATTACTGTTTCAAGGTGTTGTTTGGTGAGGAAGGGCTTCACTTTTGCCAGCTGCCTAATGTGGAAGAAACTCGATTTAACGACTGCACTGATTTGTCGATCTAGTTTAAAATCACTGTCCATCTTAAAACCCAAGTTTGTGATTGTCGGTCTTACATAGACTGCCAACGGGCCCTGGTCTACAGGAGGGGTTGCACAAGGGCCACTGGGACTGAACACCATCACCTCAGTTTTTTCCTCATTCAAATTTAAGAAGTTCAGAGCCAATCAGGCTTTGATGTCTTCAAGACATGACAGAAGTGGCGCGAGGGAGAAAGCATTCTTCTTTTTCAATGGCACATAAATCTGGCTGTCATCGGCGTAGCAGTGAAAGGAGATGCCATGCTTTCTCAAGATGGAGCCCAGAGGCAATAAATACAGGGAGAAAAACAGTGGCCCTAAGATCGACCCCTGTGGGACCCCATACAATAGGGGAGTGGAGCTGGACTCTGAATTTCCCAGGCGTATGCACAAACTTCTGTCAGCCAGATAGGATTGGATCCAGTCCAAAGCAGTACCGCGAATGCCCGCTAGTTGGCTTAACCGAGCCACCAGGGTGTTATGGTCCACGGTGTCGAAAGCTGCTGTTAGGTCAAGTAGGACAAGAATTACATGATCCCCAGAGTCATTTGCCAACAGTATATCATTAAAAACTCTCACCAGAGCTGACTCCAAAAACTTCCAGGACATCATGCTCGTCCAGAAAGGCCTTAGACCACGTAAATCAAACTTATGTAATAGCTAATAAATGCATGTGTTATCTGCTCCAGATTTGTTTAGTTGTATAAGTCTGGACTTCAATAATCTGTGTGTAATAACTGTAATGTACTTTCCACGGGGAGCATGACGTTCAACTTTAAACCCTTTACACATCAAATTTTAAAGCACATATATCCTGTGAGGATGAAACCTAGGACAGGTTTCCGGTGAATAACAGGACGAACACATCCTCTACCATCTTGCCTGACGTTCATATTTTATGACACAAGCTTTCCCGTGGAGCACCCAAAGCCACCATGTGACCTCAGCCTCCTGATTAGCTCACCTGTCAGGTGCTGTAAATCCTAAAGCATGAGCTCAACAAAGCATGAACGGATAGATCCATCTCTCGGCCTTTAATGGTCAGACTCTCGGTTTGTTTGCATTTATATCAGAGACTGGACATTTAAAATCACATCTCAAACACAGATCCATATTTTCTGCACACAGTTGCTTATCATAGAGCCATACATCACAGACAACAGGCCTGCAGCAGCGCGGCTTCAGCTCAGAGCCAGGCTGCTGGGCTGACAAATGAGAGAGTAAAGAGTTTGAATGTGCAGATGAATGATCCCGATGATTGCACAGGACGGTAATAAAACACTATGTCAACTCTAATGCTGTTACCATTTCTTTGGGCTGCCAGCTGAGATGCTCCTTGGCCCGTCTGAGCGCTCAGATTTCATTTCACAGGAAACATCTGGACGCCGGTTTAATTTGTTAGAGTCAACAAAAGTTCTGGCCGAGCGGAGTCGCCACATGCAGCGCTTTTTAACTACACTGTAGGAAACGTGAACACCGACCTAATGCAGGGTGAAATACAATTTCCATGGAAACAACAGTTACAATTCAAAGATGCACGCCATGACTTGATTTAAGGTGTGCATGTGTGTGCATGTGTGTGTGTGTGTGTGTGTGTGTGTGTGTGTGTGTGCGTGCGTGCGTGCGTGCATGCGTGCGTGCGTGCGTGTGGTGCAGTACGACGAGAGGATTGTTTGTTCTTACTGTCCTTACGCCTCATTTGAACTCTACTATTTGCAAACTTTGTGCAACTATAATGTTTTAAAAGGTACAAAGCAGTTGTGTCGTTGCTGTGTGTACGTGTGTGTGTGTGTGTGTGTGTGTGTGTGTGTGTGTGTGTGTGTGTGTTGAACTTTGTGTCATAGATCTAATCCCAGTCAACCATTAGAATTAAAACTGTCCAGCTGATTTAGACTCACCTGTGTTTAGGTGTCACCTGTTTTTACTACACAATCACGCACGATGCCGCCGTGTGTCCCCGTCATCTGTACATGTCCTCAAAAGTTCAATTCAACATGGTCACAGGATGCAGAATGCATTAAATTAGTCACAAACGTTTTAGACGTTTCTGATAGAAGAAGATCCTGAGAGGGTACATTCAGTTTTACACTCTGTTGTTGAACATACAGACACACAGGCTGAAACAGGATCCTGTGAACATGCACTGATGGAGAGATGTCAGAGTGAGGGGGCTGCACACAGCGAGCACTCCTGAGCAGGTGGGGGGTTTGGTGCCTTGCTCAAGGGCACCTCTGCAGTGCTCAGGTAGTGAACTGGCACCTCTCCAGCTGACCCATTTCCAGACTTGGTCCACACCGAGACTTGAACCAGTGACCCTCCAGTTCCTAACCCAAGTCCTTACAGACTGAGCTACTGCAACCCATAGCCTCTTGGTTATGACGCTTGCCCCATGTACGGAGGCATTAGTCCTCAGCGCAGCGGTCATGGACAAACTGGACAACAAACTGATAGACCAAGTTCCGTTTTAGCAGTCGACATTGAAAGGTGCAAAACTAAATGTCAAACAAGTCCTGGGCTGTTCCATCCGTATGATCCCAGACTTGAAGACAAAGTTGAAGAAACAGGCTGAACAGGGATGCTGCTGACGATGTGCTCTGTCACCGCCATCAGTTGCATGAGCTCGCTTCTGAATTTCCTCCGTCACAGAGCTCAGGGTTAACAGAACAGTCACTTCCTGTAGGTTACATCCTGCACATCATCAGGTAGTTGTATACGCTCTGAGCTCTCTGCTGCGCCCTCTAGAGGTATCATCCAGTTATACATGTAGTGCATAGCCAATATGTGAACAATAACGTTCATGACGCAGGTGGATGTTTTACACATCTCCGGCGTTCGTGTTTGTGTTGCTATGAGCATGACATGAAACACTAAAATCTAAGGTCGGCACAGAATCGGAGATATTTTAGAAAACAGCCAAACTGAAAGTGACACAGAGCTCAGAAATACAACACATTTATTGTTATTCCCCTAATGGCCCCATGTTATTTGTTGGGTGGCATTTGTTTGTTGTGTTGAAGCTGAAACTCTGCTCAGCATGTTTCAAAGCAGCGCCTCACACAGAGATCAGTGTGTTCTGTCAAACTGTTCCCTTTCTGTCAGGCTTTGATTTCAGCCAATATCACTTCTCAGCGTCCCGTGAAGTTTGATCCCAAATTTCATTCCACTCCTAATATCCGCCGTTAAAAGGTACCAAGGAGTTTAAATCCTGCTCCTTTCCTATACTTAATCCCAAGTGTGCTCGTGGTAGTAACCCTTTCATATTGATTCTAAGCCGAGTGGCTGAGCAGCTCTTTATGGAGGCAGCCTGGTGAGAAGCCAGCCTGGTTCCCATTCGTAGAAAGCTTTTGAAGCGCAATGAGGAGCTCCCTGGAAACAGCCGGGGTTGTTGAGCTGAGCGTTAGTGGAGGTCTGCGCCCGAGGCCATTCCTCTCAACACCTCTCATCTCTGCTTCCAGAGAGGGGGGGGGGGGGGGGGGGGGGGGGGGGGCTGATGGAAAGCTTCCAGGTGACGACTGCAGGAGAGAGAGAGAGAGCGAGAGAGAGAGAGAGCTGGAGCGTCACCCGCTGAGACTTCTCCCTCCATCTAACTGTTTATTTATTCTCTCCACCTGAAGTGGCTGACTTTCACCGCCTGCATGTTAATAGTCCTGCCCTAGACTTTGAAATATCTTGGATATGGATAGTCGCCAAGCAAGAAGAGAGGTACATATCACTTGAT
This sequence comes from Tautogolabrus adspersus, assembly GCA_020745685.1. Lineage (NCBI taxonomy): Eukaryota > Metazoa > Chordata > Actinopteri > Labriformes > Labridae > Tautogolabrus > Tautogolabrus adspersus. The sequence goes on along the minus strand of CM036551.1, from coordinate 26,775,240 downwards.
CATTTTTAAATAGACGTTATCTGATTTAGCGAATGTGCATGACATCGACCCCTGATACTGATACTTTTGCCGATACATTCTTAAACGATTCTTTGTTGGTTTAGTTAAAATGAAGACATTTTAAAAAGGTCCACAGTTACAATTTATGAATCTAATGTTTGTGTTGGTCTGCAGATTAAAGGTCCAGGAGAGCTCAGCCTGATGCTAACTTCACAGAGAGATGACTTCATGTTGTGGAAGTGCAAAAACACTGCAGTTACTTAAGTGTCAGCTGCACCTCCACCCCAGCATCCACCTGCAGGCTCCGACTGGGGGGTTTAAGATTTCATCCCATCACTCCTCAAATCTCTGCATGTTAAATAATGCTGTGCAGAGCGATGAGGTCGGAGAGTAGATACCTAACACAAACTATTGTCTGCTGCAATCAATATTTGAAACCATGCAAACGTGAGTCGTCTGACTGAGCTATTCATTTCAAAAAGCTTAGGGCTAAGAGTTCTGTTTATATTTACATAATTGGGGGCGTGGCTGAGATGACTGGCGGGTGTGTGTTAAAGCTGTTTGTTTTGTGGCCGATACCACAGGATCTGTGTGCGTCCATGCTGCACACTCTGGAGCTGAGCCCGCCCTCTAATGCTCGTGTTTCCACTGCACGCTCTGCAGCTCCAAATACGCGCTGAGTCTATTATCCACGAAGAACAAGGAGCTGAACAGAGCAAATCGACCAGGACAGGAAGTCAGACAAGGAAACACACAGAGCGTCCAGTCAATTTCAGTATACAGACTCCTGATCTTATTTTCCATCACTTTATCAACATGATGTCACCGAATGAATAACAGATCATCCTCAGAAACACAAAGCAACATGTTGTTTACACATTGTTCTCTTTATTCCTGCGTGACCTTGTTGTGTTCATCCATTTTTTTTCCAGGTTTTTGATCCTTGTAACGTTCCTGCCGGCACAGCTGCAACCAAACAAACCTGACTGACAAACCTCTCTCTGTTTTATGTTTTAGCTCAGCAGCAAAGACAAGAATCAAGGTTCAATTTGAAACGTGGATGAGGGTCAAAGAATGGATTCTGACGGCTACATCTGCAGAAACAGGCAGCAAATAAAGACAAAGCTGTTTATTCTGTTTAATATGTGACAGACAGAGAAGCTGCACAGACCAGAGACTGCTCCTCCACATGAGACCTGCTCCTCCTTCTTTGCAACACCCTGAGTCACACCATGACTGAAGCTCGAGCTTGGACTGTACCGCTCAGCGTACGTGTAAAAATGTAGTTCTCTCTGTAGTCTGCCATGTCTCACAGTCTGACCTATTTCCAGGTGAGCTCATGCAGACACATTTCATTTTCAGGTTTCACACCAACATGTTCTCATTTGAACCTTACCACACCTCACCTGTGATCCTGTTTCATAATGATGTTCATCTCCACAAAGAAACCTTAGAATAATTGACTAAAGATTGTAATTCTGATAAACTGCAGACTTTAAACTTTACAAATGACTCTTCAGTGTGCATCAAGGTTTTCACAGAGAGCTAACCCTAACCCTCACTCTTCCCTCCAAACTGTAACTGACGATAATTAAACCAGAATGCACGAGTTGAACTAAAGATGTCGGGATGGGCTGCAAGCTGAACTCACACTTTGTTCTTGGACACCTGGTTTATTTTAAGGTTTCGAGGTTTTTAACTCTGGTGGCGCTCCACCCTTCAGACCCGCAGGTCCCCCGTTGCTTGTTATGAAGCGTTTTGTTTTTGTTTTCTGAGTCTGTGTGCTGTTGATTTTGCAGCAAGTCTACAGTTCATCTTTTGCAGCAAGTTTTCTTCACTGCATGCATTTTGGACTTTCGTATCTTTTCTCTATTCCCAACAAGTTTCTCCTGATGAAAATCATTCGGGCAACTTGGGGTTAAGTGTCTTAACCAAGGACACATTGTACATGTGGCTGAAGGAGCTGGGGATTGAACCCCCAACCCTACTGGTTGAGAGATGACCGACTCTTCTACTGAACCACAGCCGCTCCAAGCCGCCGTTTGTGGAAGGATAATGTTGAAATGCTCTGTAATAAAGCATGCTGGATCAAGGCTTTGCTCCTTTTGTCACTTTTTATTCTCGCCTGCCTTTTCACCTCTTTGCATCTTTTTTCACAGCGAAAACAAAAGGCTCAACATGATGATGCACACATTAAGCATCATCAGACACAGACCCTAAAGAGGAAGGGTCTCTGTAAGGAGGAACATCCTCCTCTCACATGCCCCCCCTTTATATGTAAGACTTTAAGGGCACTTTTTGCAGACATTTCAGAGAAACTGAGCCATGAATGAATAAATCTCTACACAAACAGCTGCTGAATGTGGACAGGATATATGGAGGGTGAGATGTCGTGCATTATGCCAAACATTCAGCCATGTGATGCTCCTCTCCATGTTCAGGTTTGTGTGTTTTTTCATTCAAAAAGTACAACGACATCACTCACAGATGAATCAAAGTGGAGATTATGAACGTAACCATCCTCGTCTGCAAACAAACCAGCAGCCTCACTGTACTCACAGCTGCACACATCTGTCTGCTGCTTTATTGTTTCCATTAATAGACAGGACAGATGTTAAATCTACATCCAGAAAGAATCCCCTACATGATGCAAACAAACCTCTGGGTGGAGGAGTGTCTACCTTGAGGTTACATCTCTGTTTTTCATGCTTGTTGTGTTTGCTTCCTCCTCCTGCAACAGTTTCCTCGGCTCACCTGAAACAGAAACACTCCTCTCTGTGTGTGAGTGTGAATGTGAATATTTGAGTTAGACCTGCGATGAACTGCTGACCTGCTCAGGGTGTTTCCCCTCCTTCCACCCAGTGCATGCTGGGAGAGGATGACCCAGAAATAATAAGTGGGCTTTAAAGATGGATGGCAGTGCTGGGAGGGCAGCTTCTGTCTGCACCTCCTTCAGTCTGCTTTTCTGCTGAACTCTTCGGTCTACTTGGAGATCTTTTCTTTGGGCTGCAGGAGGAAACAAACAGACTGCACCATCCCTAGAGTGGATGCTCACGCAGGTCACCATGTGGTGGACCCTGAAGCTTCAGTGTTTATCCAGCTCTGCATCGGTCTGTAAACCTTTCTGCGTTCTAACCTCTCTCCATTTTTCAAAAGCATCTCCAATATTGATCCTAGTTTGAGCACGTTTCTGCTCGTGGAGCTTATTAGAAACATGCAGAGGCTTTTTAGGTCGGGTACAATCACTTCTATCTGAACCAGTTCTCTTGCCCGCTTCCATCGCTGCAACACCTGTTGGTTTGACCTGATAACTGCTCTCATATCTGGCAAACCGAGGGGCGTCAGTTCAGTCACTACATGTCTTAATGATTGGACCTTTAAGTTTATGTTGTACAGATGAGGGATATGAATATGAAGTACGTAAAGACACAATGACATCACAAAAAGCATAATTATTTACGTAGTCTGAGTTCTTACGTTGATTTCTGGACGTCAATTCAAACTGAAAATAGATTAAAGAACCAAATGATGCAGTTGTCTTCTTCTTATCATGATTTCTGAATGCATATAGCTGCAGTAAAGTTTGATATCATTGTGCAGACTTGTGTTTCTCACATGTAACGTGTGTTTCCCCTCTCACGGCCTGTGGCTTCACTCCAGCTGTGTGTAAATCGTGCTGCTGTCACCGAGCGCCTATAGGAGCTGATCTTTAAGCTGTGAGGTTGGGAACGATCCATAGTTTCCATTAAGAGTAATTTCTTGTCTGATCCTTTGCTGAGTAAACATGCAATCCTTCCAAGTCGCCCATTATAGAGAGAGACAACGCCAAAGTGTGTAAAATCAATTCATCCCAAAACAGGCGGCCGTGGAGACGGTTAGCTCTGCTGGCAACGAAAGATGCACACTGTGGCTTTTATTCCTCAGAATGCTTAGCTTTGATTTAAGTCATACTACGAGCGCTTGTTTAAGAGGAACACTATAAATACGATAGGAGAGGAGCTAATCTTCTACTGCATCATCAGTGTTTGTGTTTTTATTCGTACATGTTTGAGAACATTTTTAAATCCATGTCATGGAGTCTGTAAGAGCAGAATGAAGCTGAAGATAATGAAAACAAAGAGCAGCATTTTAAGTTTGTCTGATACTGATCAGTGATTGAAGTCCGTGCAGCTTGGAGGATTTCTTTCTCAACTTTTCTTTTTGTCTTTAAATTCATTTTGTATTTCTTTGGATGAACCTAGAAGGTGAAACGTGCTTTAAATGAAAACAGATTTGTCTGCGTCTCTGCTGGTGGTGCATTTCAGTGCGTGATGTCTCGAACTGAGCAGCAGTATTTTTTGTTTCCTTTGATGCTGGTCTCTCCTCATCTGCACCTCTCAGCCCGCTCACTGTGCACAAACTTCTTCTTCAACTTCCCTCTTCAGCGGTGTCAGTGATGCTGCTGGAGGACCATCAACAATCTCTAACTGCACATAAACGTCTAAAGCAACCAGCAGCATCAACCAGCCGGACATCGCAGCACAATAAACCAGAGATAAAGATTTAAAATGTAATAGATATTTAGATAAATAAATATGTGTAGAAATCGCCGTCCTTTAGGAGCCGCTGAAGTTGCTTTTAAGGTGGGACTGTCCTTTTGTATTCAAAATTCGAAGAATCCTTCGAACCCGGCGGAGTACGTTCACATTCGAACTGTGATGAGCCATCAGAGCATCAGGCTGTCTGTAGTAGTTTGCCGTCTGATCCAGCAGAGGGCGCTCTCTGTGTAACTTGACCATTGCATGACCTCTTGACCTCAGTAAATGAAGACAGTAATACTGCGATTGCGCCGATTGGGCGTTCAAATGTGTTGGAACATTACCTTGTCATATTCTCTATTAAATTGAAGTTGATTTTTTTTTTAAGTGGCAGCACTTATTAGGGTCCTGTGATTTCAGCGACTTTGACCCCTAAACTCAAATCACTTCCTCTCTGATGCCAAGTCGACGTTGTGAGTCTTTTTTTGACTTCTCCTCGAGGCGACAGCAAGAAATTACGTTCACAAGATGAGGACGAACGTACAAGAGATGGCTGTAAGGAAGGACAGACAACCTGATAGATCAAACCTCCAGCTACAGCTCAAAATCCTCGGAACAAATTGATTTAAAACAATGAAAACAAAAGTGCTGTGATGTGATTGCCAAAGGTACGCTGACAGTTTAGATATATCTCAGTGTGTTTATACAAATGTACACACGTTCACGAGGTTACATTAACTTCCACCTTCTGTCACAGCGTCCTTCATAACGAGGCTGAATGGTGTAAATGAAAGTGTTGATCGACTCAGAGTTATGAACTAAACTATAGAACTCTAAAAACAGATTTTCCTTCTTACAGCTGAATTATAAAGCCGTGGTGGGTTTCCACCATTAATGTCGTAGCTGATTGGTTGCCAGCTCTTTGGTCTAATGGCTGCATGACATGGTTTATATCCCTTAATTATAGCTCGAGTATTGCCTGCTCGGCTGTTCCGGGGTAAGCCGGGATGTGGACCCGCGCCGTCAGCTCTTTCTGCCCCAACTCTCGGTATCGCAGCTTCATTGGTTGTTAAAGGAAACATATGGAAGGTCTCTCCCCCCGAGCGTGCACTTCTCTCCCAGAACAATAATCAGGAGTGGGACAGCTCATCATCCTCTTAGAGCTCCGTCCTCATTACGAGATTATCGTGTCCACATTTAGGGTCCTTCTGATACAAACTCTTGAGGTACACGTGAGTACAGTTGTTAATCTCTCTGAAAGCTGCAGAGACACTAGGAGCACATGAAGCGGTTATATTTCCATTTCACAGACGTTATATTTCTATTGAACCTTGGCGAAGACGAGGAGGCGACACTCCCCGCGCCCTGCACACCTGCACAAACGCTTGCAGAGGCCTTGTATGTATTCAAGGTTGATCTCCTCCTTGGGGACCATTAGTAACAACCTTTGAGAGGCACTGATTGGAAGGAGCGGCGCTCTGCATATAAACAGGAAGTAACATCCCCAGAGGTTGGCAGTCTGGTCACAAAGGTGTAAAGAGGAGACGATGAAGGGAGGGGACGTGAAATAAATGAGGAGAGGGGAGGACGTTAAAGGAACGAACGATGGAGGTGAGGAAGAGAGGCCGAGTAATTAAAATGTATTTAAGACGGAATAAGTTTCACCTTCACGGTCCTGAAAGAAAAACACAGACATTGGTATTTTTCCTGTTTCTCTTCAGAATGTCTTGAACCATCATGCTGGAGAAGGAACAGGGAGAGGTGAAGGAGGGCTCAGTTTGTTTTCTCATTGCAGTTCTTAAAATTAAAGAGATACTGACATCGACATTTAAAGGCACAGTACGCAAATTCCACCACCAGGGGGCTCTCAATCAAAACAATAAAAAGATGACATAGAGGCTGGTGGGGAATCATGGGAGTGATTGACCCCCCCCCCCCCCAACTCGCACTGAATACAACCTCCGAGTTGACCACAGTCAAGAACATGTTTACAGACAAGCTAATGTATCTGAGTATAATCTACATGACGTTTTGATCACAGCAGCTCATACAGCAACAGTACGACAGCTTTCAGTAGCAGCTCACGATTCCTTATGCAGCGGTCTTTGACGTAACATCCAGTGTTTCCACGGCAACGATTAACATGTCGTGTCTGTCTAAAATGAAGGATTTCTCTGGCTTTGATAACTGTTGGAAATATTTGAGGTGATCTAAGAACTCAACAAAAAATAAATATAACAGGTTTAATCCATTTTTAATAATTAAGATATTTGAGTGTAAAAAATGTTACACCTTTAATAAACTGAAAACCTGAGGAGCGTGTCACTGCATGTCACTATCTGTATATCTTAGTCACATCTTTTCCTGGGAGCTCCTGAGCTCTCACATCTCGTAGGTTCCTCGGGATCGTTGGTGGACGGCCGGCCTGAACGACCAAACACCACCGCCCACCCCCGAACTTGTTTGTCCGTATCCTTCTTCCTGCATCTTATCCCATCCTTCAATCCTGGCACAGTTTCGGCAGATGTTTGTTCATCATGAGTCTGGATTTTCCATGATTTCTGCCTCTTTAAAGGATGTTTTTTCTTGCCACTGTAACTTTGCTAAATGGTGCCAAATGCTCATGATGGATTAACGCTGGGTCTTTGTAATATAACAAAGAGTAAGGTCTTTAACCTGCTCTATTTGTAAAGAGTCTCCAGATAACACTTGCTATGAATTGACGTATACGAATAAGGATTGATTGATTGATTTGAATGTATGCCAGGCACAGCGTTTGTGATATTTTCTGCTGTGGAGACATTTTGTGAAAGTTTAATTTGAATGAAGTGCTTCTGATACGTCTTTATATCGCTGCACATACAGCGGCTGTTTGATCCCCGAGCATCCCGCCTCTCTGCACTGATTTCATGCAGCACCTCAGACACAACTTGTGTTATTTAAAGTTCACATACGGCACGATTAAAAGTCATAGGAAATGTTGGGCTGCAGCCATCAGCGGCACTGAAACGAGCGAGGGAAGAGAGCTGCAGCTGAGAGGCAGAATAAAAAACAGAGATGTAACTTAATGAAGACATCCGCAGCCGGAGAGAAAAGAGTGAAATATCACCTCGGGGGAGAAAAGTGAATCAACAACACACCTCCAGAACAGAGAGCGTGCAGTGTATGGGTTCATCTATCAACAGCATCTCCCTCTTCAAGGCAGAAACACCATCAGTCACATTTTCAAACAATACTCTCTCCATCTTTGTCATCCTCCGCCGCACAACGACTTTACTTCAGACGTCTGCAGAGAAATCTGTCCACGGAGCTGGATGCTCGGGTCAATTTGAGAGAACAGTTGGACCGGCTATCTCTCTCTTGAAGAAGCCGGTCCCTGGGCGCCCTCGCTGTGTGAAGTCAAATTCTGAGAAGTGAGGTAACTGTAACACAAAGAGAACGTCAACATATTGATGCTGCAGAGGCTTGCTGGAAGGAATTGATTCAGAGTGTGAAGACTTGGAGGTGAAAAGAGCTTCTATAAAAGTGCCAGGAGTCATCGAGGTTATCTCACTGAGATCTGTCTGTGCTGTAGTCGCTACACACATTCACAATGAAGCCGACTCATGTACAGTGCAGCAAGAATAACCACATATACTCCACATACAGGCACCAAACCTGGTCCCTTTTTAGAGCTGGACCCAATCAAAGCGTAGTCCTGGATCCAAGTGAGTAGAAGGAACACCAGAGTCTCCACTCCCAGAACTCGTCATCGCACACCGTCAAACGTGACCAAAGAGTAAACAAACATGATGCTAAATGTGGCTAGCTGTTAGCTACCTGGTCCATCGGTCCAACTCCTGTCCTCGTCAGTTGGATTGTGGTTTGTTTTACAGACACGTAAAAACACTCGAGTTGTTTCCACAAATCAAAAAGTTGGCCCTGAATTTCTGACGTCCACCTTACTTTATGCTTCACGTTGCTGTCGTTGCCATGGTGATATTTGTTGTGCTTCCTGCTTCAGTCAGCTTGCTTCACGATTGTGTAATTTCCTTGTAGCTGGAATGTGCTATCTGAATAAACTTGTCTTTGCACCTCTTTCGCACATTTAATGCGTGTAAAATCATCGCCTTGGACACAAGACTGACTGCACCCTTTGGTCCGGTCTGTAAGTATTAAAGTGTCTTAGAGGCAGATATTACCACAGAATGAATGTTTGAAGCCTGAGTGACGTCACCCGTCTGTTCCTGCAGGGGGCGCTGGAGTCCCATCGATGGCGGTCTCCATGCTGGAAATGCTGTCTCAGCCTAACTTTCAGTCAACCTAACGACAGGCTGAGAGCTGGAGCTGAGGCGGGTTTTAAGCCTCCTGACAAACCGTTACACCGCGCCCACCTGTCAATCAGGTCAGCTACACGCCTTATTGTGAATAACTCTTATCCTTCATCAAATCAAAACTGATGAGTCATCAAAACATTCACCCCCCGTACAGTGTGTGCTGATCGAGACATGAGCTAATCAGACCTGTTTGGTTTTTTGAACCAGGCTGTAAACATGTTAATGTCTGCTGTAAAAACAGGCTTTTTAGAATGGGTGTGTATGTGACTTCCTGTGCTTCTGCAGACAGCCTCTAGTGGACACTCCAGGAACTGCAGGATTTTACACTTCAGCATCGGCTTCATTTTTCGACATTTTCTTTAACAACAGCGTTAAAGAGTCAGTCAGCCGGGCTCTCCCTCAGCTCCAATGGACAACGTGGGGTGGGGGTGGGGGGGTGGGGGGGGTCATGGACAGCCCTGAATTAATTGATATGCCTCTGAGAGGTTGTTCTCTAATAACATATTGATCCGGCAGGCCTGATATGCAAAGCGTCTGCCAGAGATTCTTGCTGGCGAGGTGAGACAAATGCCCCCACAATGCCTCGGACCAGGCTGTTGATTAAAGGAGGTATTAGAGGCCATGATCACACCGGAGCAGCATGTCAGGTAGTCTGCATCGAACCATGTCACAGCCTGTCCTCATTAGCAGATAACATTCTGCAATTACTGAACATGACACAGATCCTCTTTTTTTACTTCAATTACAAGAATTCAGTCAAAGATTCCAGTTTCCTGTTTTAATAAGCCGAGGTCGCCTCCAGCTCTGCGAGGTGAAAATACTAAAAAGTGCCTTAAAGCAGCATCCTCTACCCGACTCCACTGGTTGTAAAAGCACTGTATATATGTCTATGAGAAAATGCTGATTTATTCCCTCAGTAAATATTCTCCTCATGAGTCTCAATCTGTAGTTTCACGTCTTCTTTAATACAGCATGATGTTCACTCAGTAAATTATGGTCCAATAAGCGTTGCAGAGACCAGGAAGAGGGGGAGGAGTCAGGGCGGGGCTACCTGGGACGGAGAAATCAAATCCATGGAGAAGACAAAATCGTCTGGGACATTTGGTTGAACTTAAAGACACTTGAAGAAGAAGAAGATTTACTTTGTTTATCCCGCGAGAGGAAACTACACTTTACCCTCTGTTATTGAGAAATGCTTTACACACATGCACAACAAGATCCTATGGACATGCACTGATGGAGAGATGTCAGATTGAGGGGACTGCACACAGGGAGCGCTCCTGAGCTGGGCGGGGATTGGTCTGAGGCTAAGAAAGAAGAGCGGAATAAAGTTGAAGATAACACACATTGAACAGAAACTTAAAGAGAATAAAGAAGTCCGGAATTAGCCCCTTTTAAATAATAAGCAGTTTACGAGTTTTCACGGGTTGGCCTGCAGGACTAAATAAACCTTGTTTTTCAATCAAGACCTCGTGACTCGTGTTGTTATCTGAGGGAGCTGCACCGGGACTTTAACCGGCAACCCTCCGGTTCCCAACCCAAGTCCCTGCAGACTGAGCTACTGCTGCTTTAAGGAGTCCGTCTGGGCGGCTGCTCCTGCAGCTACATATCCGATGTGGCCTTTGGGCAAGACACTTAACCCCGAATTGCTCCCGCTGATTCGTCGGCGGCGTGTGAATGTGTATGAATGGATGAGTTAATACTGATGGACTCTTTACTCAGCAGCCTCTACCATCAGTGTGTGAATGTGTATGAATGGATGAGTTAATACTGATGGTCTCTTTACCCAGCAGCCTCTACCATCAGTGTGTGAATGTGTATGAATGGATGAGTTAATACTGATGGTCTCTTTACTCAGCAGCCTCTACCATCAGTGTGTGAATGTGTATGAATGGATGAGTTAATACTGATGGTCTCTTTACTCAGCAGCCTCTACCATCAGTGAGTGAATGTGTATGAATGGATGAGTTAATACTGATGGACTCTTTACTCAGCAGCCTCTACCATCAGTGTGTGAATGTGTATGAATGGATGAGTTAATACTGATGGACTCTTTACTCAGCAGCCTCTACCATCAGTGTGTGAATGTGTATGAATGGATGAGTTAATACTGATGGACTCTTTACTCAGCAGCCTCTACCATCAGTGTGTGAATGTGTATGAATGGATGAGTTAATACTGATGGTCTCTTTACTCAGCAGCCTCTACCATCAGTGAGTGAATGTGTATGAATGGATGAGTTAATACTGATGGTCTCTTTACTCAGCAGCCTCTACCATCAGTGAGTGAATGTGTATGAATGGATGAGTTAATACTGATGGACTCTTTACTCAGCAGTCTCTACCATCAGTGTGTGAATGTGTATGAATGGATGAGTTAATACTGTTGGACTCTTTACTCAGCAGCCTCTACCATCAGTGAGTGAATGTGTAGGTGTGACCTGCGGTGTAAAAGAGCTTTGAGTAGTCAGAATACTAGAAAAGAAATATACAAGCTCAAGTCCATTTATGATTTACCATTTTTTCAGCATTTGGTTCAAAACTTTGTTTCTGTGTTAGCAAAAATGTGCATCCTAATTCATATAAAGGTCACTGATTAACCAATGCAGATTGCTATCAAAGGTGGTGTCGGGGTGCAGGGGACCTGGTGGTTGGCTCAAGCGCCCCATGTGCAGGGGCTGTGGTACTCTAGGCGGCAGCCCGGGTTCAATTCCGACCTGTGGCTCGTTTAAAGTGCGTCTTCCCCTCTCTCTCTCTCTCTCTCTCTCTCTCTCTCATATATAAATAAGAAACGTTTTCTAACATGAGACGCAGAATCATCCTTTAAATCAGCCTGTTTGATTACAAAGAGTGAACGTCCTCACGGATTACATAAATGTGTCGACCTAAAGGTTAAAGACGAAAGCACGAGGTGAGTAAAGAATACATTTTGAGGGTTATTTGCTGGTTTCTTTCTTTGTGCTGTAGCAGAAATAGACGTTTTCCTCAGAGGAATAAAAGCTGAGATCCTGTTAGTGGTCCATGAAAAGCGGTACAGACGGGGACAGTCATACAAGAACACGGTCCTCTGAAAAGGTCAGACACGAGATTCTACTTTACATGAGACCGGGCGCTGAGAGGGGGGGGGGATCACTCAGGACCGGATGTTGTTGGAGCGATCGCCTTTACTCTCTCTGAACATCAACAAGTCTTAGTAATATATTTGTGATTGATGCACAAGATGAAATGAAGTACGAGGATGCTATGTTCACTGATTGAAAAAAAAAAAAGAGACACTGACACCAAATACAGACGCTATCAACTCCTTCATAACCTCGGACGTCCCGTTCTGATGTTCTGGAGTTGCTAAGGCATTTATAAAGTCAGTTGAGGAGAGGGAGCACGTTAATCCTCCTGAACCAGGATAGGATTTATATGTTTGTCTGGTGTACACTGAGGGGCTGGTGTGGTGGGAGCAAGCAGCAACCTCTGGTGTAGAAAAATGAAGCTGAAGTGTAAAATCCTGCAGTTCCTCGAGTGTCCACTAGAGGCTGGCTGCAGAAGCACAGGAAGTCACATACACACCCATTCTAAAAAGCCTGTTTTTACAGCAGACATTAACATGTTTACAGCCTGGTTCAAAAAACCAAATAGGTCTGATTAGCTCATGTCTCGATCAGCACACACTGTACGGGGGGTGAATGTTTGATTTTATGAACGATACGTGTTATCCATAGTAAGGCGTGTAGCTGACATGATTGACAGGTGGGTGCGGTGTAACAGTTTGTCAGGAGGATTAAAACCTGCCTCAGCTCCAGCTCTCAGCCTGTCGTTAGGTTGACTGAAAGTTAGACTGAGACAGCATTTCCAGCATGGAGCCCGCCATCGATGGGACTCCAGCACCCCCTGCAGGAACAGACGGGTCACGTCACTCAGGCTTCGTTCCGTTAATATTTACAGTCTATGGGTGGGAGGCAGGTACTTTTAAGTTATAAATGTGTCAGTGTGATCTTAAATCTGTTTTCTTACTATGCAGACAACACTTTGATGTATATATTTCTTCCTGTTCCTATTTTTTGTAATTTTTATATTCTAGTGCTTATTCACTTTGTATTTAATATTATATTGTTTTAGTTACTAACATTGTGTGTTTGATAACCTGCTGCTGTAACGCCACAATTTCCCAGTTTGGGATCAATAAAGTACATCCATCTATCTATCTATCTATCTATCTATCTATCTATCTATCTATCTATCTATCTATCTATCTATCTATCTATCTATCTATCTATCTATCTATCTATCTATCTATCTATCTATCTATCTATCTTTAGTGCATCGCCTCAGATTTCAACTCACATCGATTTATTCACTAAAACAGGAAACAGGTATGATTCATTTTCAAGACTTCCGTTAAAGCTCGACAATGTAATGTTTTCTCAACAACCCCGCCGTTCACCACGTGAGTATTAGCTTAGGAAATACTTATCACCAATCAACGTGACTGATTTGGTTCTAACTTGGCGAGTGTTTAGAGATGAAAACCAGAATGCACCGCGGCCTGACTGCCAACACTAAAACATCAATCCTGATGAAAAGATCTTTTTTTAAATCCAGCTGTCACGTCTCCATCATTCTCTGAAGCTGAACAGAAAGCCATTTGTCACCAAGCACTTGTTAACTACAAAAAAATACCAAGAATTCAAATGGTCATGTTTTCAACTCCTTGGTTTGTTTTGATTCAGAGGAGAGCGAGCAGCCAATCTGCTGCTGCTGGCTCTGACACAAAGCGTGCTAATTAAAAGTCTGTCCGGTCTGTAGTCCTGCTCTCATTGGACGGCAGAGCACGGCCCTGTGTTTTGCATTTTGATGTCTTCATCTTTGTAATTGCCGGTTAAGTCGCTCTGCATTATTGATGAGCCCATACGCTAAAAACAAAGCAAACAATATGCATGCTAAACAAATGCCCTGCAGTGCACAATGTTCACACAGGCCTTCAGTCTAATCACTTTCACTCGCTGTGTCTCGGAGTTACACACACAAACAGTCGCCTTTGGCTGTTTCATAGTTTGTCTGGAAAAACGCCTGAAGGAGGGAACAGAGAGGCAATTATACGCTCCGTCTACAACTGTGTGTTTCGCCTCTTTTTTTGGGAATATTCAAAATGGCACATGCTGTGCAGAACGCCTTTATCTCCAACGTGTGTGTGTCCCAAGAAAGTACGGCAGTGTCCTCCACAAACTCGTACAGTCAGTCCTTAAAAACAAACTTTCTTCAATGCCTGAATAAGAGGTTTCAGTGTGACGTGGAGCTGAACGCAGGAAATGCATCACAAGCTTCGGTTTAACGAGCAGCTAAAGAGAGTAAAGTAGTTGTTGGTTATACACTTCCTCTTTTTTCATGAGTCCACCAACCACCATGTGGATGTGTTGTCATATGTTTGGCTCTGAATGATCAATAGCTGGAAATGATGCTTAACTGCAGCTGTTATTCCGAGCTTTCAGTCATGTGACCGGCGTGGAGGCCTGGAGGACACAAAGAGTTTTAAAAGCATCGTTCACCATTGAACACTCTGTGGAGCTGCAGCACGGGCGTTTTAATTTACATCTCTTCAAGACGACGCGTGTTTACATCACCTGACGACCTCAGAGAAACAAGGAAATGAAGACTAACTTAAATACAAACTGCGGTTGATGCAACATAAAGTGTCCACATTCAAAGTGCATTCACTAAAAGTTTCTGGTGCCGATAGGAAACATTTAGTGGACACACTTTGATCAATGGAGGATCATGTTGCCCGTTTACCCGTGGGTCATAATGAGGCGATAAACTTTAAAGGTTAAATATTCTCCTCCTCCTCTTCAGTGTAAATAAGTCTCAGAGCTCCTCTAAACATGTGTGTGAAGTGTCTTGATCTAAATCCACTCTGATCCTGTATTTGATCATGCCTATAAACCCCTCTATTTCAGCCCTGCTCAGAACAGGCTGTTTCTGTGTCTGTAGCTTTAAATGTAAATGAGCTGTGTCTGACCACGCCCCTCTCTGGAAGGGCTTGGGTGGCTCGGGCTTTCCCGCTCCATGCCCTATTGTTTACGGTGAGAAGGCAGACTCAGAGGGCAGAACAAACACCTAGCTGTGGGAGTGTCACCCACCTGGGGGAGGGGTTACTGCCCTTTGTGATGTCATGAAGGGAAAATCTCCAAACGGCCTGTTTGAGCATACATTTTCTGAAAAGTGGAGCAGGCAGAAGACGGAGAGGATGGACTTTTCTCATCATTGGGGGGTTTGTAGACAGACTAGAGACACATATTAGAGTTAGAGAAACATGGGGAAGAGGATTTTACAGAATATGGGACCTAATAGTAACCCGTAAGAGGAAAGTTTTAGTCGACTGATGGTCTGAATTCTGTTTCAGTTTCCTTCTAACCGTGACATGAGGGACACACTTTACACATGTACACAAACACTAATGTGAGCTGCAGCTTCTTGTGATGGCAGCTGCAGCAAACTAACAGTGTTAGTGTCAGCATGGAGCAGCAAAGGATTTCAGACTCCATGTAAGTTGGTCGTCATGCCACACGTTGGTCCGTGTGCCAAGTCGAATTATATTAGTCATAAAAAAGTGACGGCTCAGCTGTGCAGACTGCGCGAGAAGCTCTTATTTATGCGGAACAGTGGATTAGAGCTGATTGATAATTGTTTATGCCCTCGGCGCTGCTGAATGTATTTCAGGAAAAATTCACCAAAGCCGGGGCTACAGAGGGGAGGAGGCGTGCAAGCTGGCGTGCAGAAGTGGGTGGTAAGTTTAGAGACACCAATGACACAGCCGGTTCTGTAAACACACTGAGCAGCCCCCCCCGACCCCCCCCACACGTCCTCTGCTCCATGTACAGATCAAGAACGGGCTGCAGAGAGGAAGCACGGGACTCACAGCTACACGAAAAAACAACAACATAGTATCTTCCAATTAGAGGTACAAAGCGTGCAGTCAGTTTTATTTCCTGTGTACGTCCGTTAATGGCTCGATCAGAGGAGTTATGAATAATTAAACTCATTTATAATTAACAGTATTTATTAGAAGGAGGACATGCTAACGCTGAATTAACAGACAGGTTTGTGAGGCTGCAGATAAAACTGTTTACTGTTTCATTAACCCAGCAATAGAAAACAGTTTATTAGAAAAGGAGCGTTTGTGTTCATGCTCTGAGTTAGCTCTGTGAAAAGGAGTTCTGTGATTGGTTGTATAAAGTTATTCCTCACAGCTAACAGGGATCAAATGTGTCGGGCTAAACGTGAGTTTAGAGGAGGAGCTGTGAAAGTTCATGAACAGATCTTTTGTAGGTTATTACACGATTAAGTTCATGTTACATCTTGTTATTTCTGGGAGCCAGGTCCATAACGCGACCTGACTCCCACTATACCTCACATCTGATCAGTCCCCAGCCTTCCAGATGGGGGTTAGCATGGTCCTCCACTTGTCTGTTTCTGGTGCTATCTAAAGAGAAGAACATGACAAGTGAACACGACACAACACCAATGCATGTGTGTTGGTCCAAAGAAAATTAAATATTCAGGGTAAAAAGGTCATCTTGGGCTCAAACTGAAGCGTATAAATCAGGCATGTTTTTTAAATAAAAATGAGACAGTGATATTCACAATGGACAGTTTAAAACTAATCATAAAACTAATGACACTTTGTGCCGCAGAAGCTATTTGTATTGTCTTTTTGTGAGTCTTGTTTGATTAATCTTATTTTGCCACATTCCCCTATATTTCAGGATACTAGAATTTCATATTTGTATGGCCATTGATAATTTTAACAAGATCATTTGTGACTTTACGTGTGGGTCCCCCAGGACCAAACGGCCCCGAGTTGGGAGTGGTCGTGATCAACTTGTGATGGCCCAAGGTATGGGCTAACTAAAAATCATCGTGGAAAAAAAGGTAGCAAAAAAACATCCTGAGGGAGGGACCTGGCTCCCGGACTATTTTGTGTTCTTCCTCTCTCTTGTGCTCCCAGGTGTTGCCTCTTTGCAGTCGCTGATGGAGCACACCTGTGCCCGCTCTGCAATCAGTGGGCAGAGAGTAAAGAGCAGGAGGGAGCTGGCAGGTGGGTCAGTGGACCATTCGGCTGTGTGCTACCCTGCGGAGAGCGTACTCCTTGTTTTCCAGAAAGACTTCATGCTAATTGTTTATCTCAGTGTTTTTTGGTTTAAGTATTTTGTTGAAGACTGTTAGGCTTCTCTTTAGTTGTGTTTTCAAAAAGAAGAGTGTTCTTGGTTGTTAAGTTTTTGTGATTTTGAAAACAAATTATTTTTACATTTGCTTATACTTAGTTCCTCCTTCTTTCCTCCTTCGCTCTGTCACATTTATAGAGCACGTGTGAGATTAAAGCGTTTCCCCGCTGCTGGGTCTGTCCCTCTCTCTGCACGTTGTTCACACTTATTGATATCAGTTATTGAAGAACGACAGCTCGCTGCGTTTAGGGAACAGAATCCGTCCTCCATCAATAACCCCGTCTCAGAAAAACCTCAAAGGTCACAGGTTGACTCCAAGCGCCTCGTCCCCTTTAGACCTCCGTGGCAGCTCTAGAGCGGGTCTGCAGGAAACCGAACACTGAGCCGCGGTGCTGATCGATGCCTTTTCAGGGAGCCCCCCCCCCCCCCTTCCAGCCCCGAACACGAACCACATGTGGGCGTCTAACTGCTGGCCGCCGATCCATACCCGTGTGTGTGTTTCTGTATTTACAGCAAAAGGAACATTCAGACGGAAAGACGCTCGACATCGATCGGCCCGCGGGTTCACTTTTTTGAGTGACATTTCATAAATGGAGCCGCCTTGTGAAAAAGTAGTGGGCCGACGGCGATTAGGGTCCAACTTTAATACGCCGTGATTGATTAGATATTCAGATTTCACTCAGCCAAGGTCAAATACTGAAGAGACGCCACAAACATGGAGGAACTATTGGTTGTCTATCGGTCAATGCGGATCAAACACGGCCGCCTGTTTATAGGTCGCTTCTCTGTGACCTCAGTTAAAGACACGGCGCAGATTACAAACAGACGACTCCTCGGTGGACTCAAGTCTTTCTGTCAGGGAACATTTGAGCACATAAAGTCAAATATATCCGTCCATGAATCCGTCTGAAGGACAAGAGCAGAAGTGTTTACTTTCCTAAAGGAGGTAGGATTATTTTATAAACTGTAACACCGCCAAGCGAGCCCCTTGCACGCCGTCATTCTCTACTTTGTTCCATATTCAGTGTCTTTGGGAGACGAAGGCTCAGATCCTGCAACGCTGATCCTAAACTTTAACCTCCTGCTGGGATTAAGGCTCGATCCTGAGCTTCACTGGTTTGAAAAAGGAAAGGTAGAACAGATCAGGATGAAACTTTTAAATATAAAGTTATAAAGTGTTTTACACTGAAGATCCCATCTAGCATCTATACCACAAAGTGTGTGCTGCAGCTCCCCTGGTGGGCTGTGGGGGTACTGCAGGAGGGCCACATGAGGTCCTGTGTGTTCTTCAATGAACTGGTACCTGATAGATGATGGATGCATTAGTTATTGGAACTGCACTGAATTTACTGATTACAGTAAAACTCCACATGTCTCATCAGGCTCTATGTTTTTTTAAAGTCATTTTTTGGGCCTTTTTTGCCGTTATTGGATCGGACAGCTGAAGAGAGACAGGAAGTGATAGGAGGAGAGAGAGTGGGGGCTGAGGTGCAGTAAAGGGCTGACGCTGGATTTGATCCACGGCCGCTAGGACGAGGACTTCAGCCTCTGTATATGGGGTCACGTCATAACCACTAGGATATCAGCATACTCTTCCCTCCAGCTTTATTTACGGCCACCCAAGTTTATTTCCCGTCCAATTTCAGCCTTATTCTTTTGACCATTAACACAAGAACGACATCTGAGAATCGTTAAATATCGAGCAGAGCAGAGAGCGGCTGCCTGGAATAAAAGCGCAGCGCCCAGCGTCTTTCTTCCCAGCGCTCCGTCTCTTTTGTGCGGCCGCTCCGAGCACTCAAGTTGAACATTTTTCAACGATTCAGAAAGCGCTCTTTTCCAAATGTCTGATGTTCCCCGTAGTTTTGTCCCCTACAGGTCGTGTCTTGTATCCACATCCTCCTCGCTCCGTGTCTGATCGGGAAATAAACGATCTCAAATATTTAACATGCAGTAAAAAGTAACGGAGCAGTGTCGGTCATACAGCGGATGTTGTCAACAGACTGTTGTCATGGAGACAGGACTGACGTGCAGCACTTTTCTTCTCAGCGCATAGCCAGCGCTTTACTGCACAGAAAAAAACACCAGGTGGACACAGGGCCTAAACAACAACACAATCACATCTCTAAACATCACAGCAGGAAGGACAACACCGTCACATCTGTGACTTTAACTTTTTAATTACTCCGTGCTGATTTGATTTTGATTTGTGGGTACTTTCATACTTTTATATCTGAGTCCATACTGCCTGTCCCTCGTTGTTCAGGCAGCTTTAGAAAAAAACCAAGGACACAGCTCAGGTAGCACACACTTAGTATTCCAGGGCGGCGTGCAGAGAGAGATTGCACCTGTACAGCCTGTTAGGTGATGCCTGTGTCACTCGGATGACCAGAATCTGTAGCCGAGCGTTTCCTTGAGCTATGGAATTGGTTGTCCCGGGAAAATCTGATTAGTCACCGCTGACAATGCAGAGACAAGGAAATTACTTTCTTGTGCATATCATTAAGGAAAAATCAATATGACGGATGTGGCGGGGGCTCGGGCTATTTATTGTGGCTGAACTCAGGGCGAGGCGGCCTCTCTTTGCATTGGCCTCTTGTTACTGCTTTTAATTTGTTCCCAAGTTTTAAAAAAAGCTTCAGAGAGCTTAATGTGCACGCTGCCTCCTCCTCCTCCTCCTCCTCCTCCTCACCATACGACTGTAACGACTCCAACTTATTCCAACCTGTGACTTCATGACCTGAAGATAAATCAGCTCATGAGGACGTGTGAGTGCTACTTCAAGGTGAGACCTTCTCACACTTATCTCCTCAGTGCTCTCATTATCACCACACATCTGAATTCAAAGCTCGCACCACGTTACACGACTGACCAACAACAGGTTCAGCTAAAGATTCTCCTCTGCTCACGTGATGCTTCGAACATCCGACAGGTCAGCTAAAGCGGGGTCACATTACGAGTGAAATCCGACTCTAGTCTCTTTTTTTTTGATGGTTGTACAGATGTTCTCGTCAGATGTTCCTTGATGTGAGGTGTTAAGAGTGATCCAATCTGCTCGGAAGAACATCGGCGCCACATCGACTTCAAATCAAATAGTAAACACGTTCAGTATTTATGATCTGTTGCGTCTGGGGAAACCCTGAGGACAGCCCAGCATGCAGTCTGTGGATTGTCACATGACGGTAACGGTGGTAAAATGTGAAGCGAGCTGATTGAAGTATGAGCAACAACAACCGCAGCAAATCAATTTTTACTCACGTCCAGCTCGCTTTCTAACATGTATGGCTCACGTCGACGCCGTCTCCATTAGGAATATGCAGGACTAACGGACTAAAAGTTCAAACATCATCAGCCTCGCTTCTCACCACCAGAATTACAAGTCAGTTAAATGATTTATTAATATTTGTACATGTTGGCCCTCAACGCCCCTCAGACGTAATGCTCAGACTGTAGCGCAGCTTTCCCCCACTAGTCGGAGCTGTAGTCATAAACTGGCTGAAGCCCGGGCTAGTACGCCTGCTCTCCTAACTCAACGGCCTGGACAGAAACAATCAGAGAATGGACATCATCTCCTCCGAGAGGCACAGGTTGGCAGCATTCTGATGTAGAAAATGTAAATAAACTGTGTCTGGTTAAACCGACATTTCAGGGAATCTTTAACCACATTAGTAACGGGCATGTGGAAGTTAAGCTGCAAGGAGCACCGCAGGCATTGTTGTCAGAGAAGCCAGCACTTCAACATAGCATGTTTCCTTAAAGTCTGATCATAGAGTAAGGTCACTTTATCATTTCACTCTCTACACAGCTCACTGATTGGACCTTTAATGCTCTAACAAAGTTTAGCTTCTGTTTTCTGACTGTTTTCTTCACTTAAACTAGCTGGTTAGATGAGCTTTAACTTTTGTTTAACCAACTAGGAAATTATCTGTTAGAAACATCCCAAGAGGTCAATTCTTCCTCCTTTTCATCCTCCATGTTTGTTTTCCTCTAAAGTCTTGTGTGAAGGTGAGAGATTTAGTGAGATGTCCAGAGTTTAGAGTCAGGACTCAGGTTGTTGGTGAATGAATCGTTAACTGGTGTTGAGCTGTTTTGGTCACATCGTTATCATTCATCTTCATGTGTCGGCTTTCTCACATTTTACACATCTGTGAATATTTTAAACATCTTTTCGTGTGGGCGAGACTTAAACGAGTAACTGTCTCTTCTGGCACGAGGACTCTTCAAAGAAGACGCACAAACAGACAGGTTCTTTGTAAAGTTGTTTTTAAAGAAATGTTTCAATGCTGCAGCTCAAAAAGGTGAAATCAGGCCGGCTTCATCTCTTTTCAAGAGATCATTGAAAATAAACAGTTTGATGCTCATGATGTAAAAAAGAAAGAACCGTCTGATCTCCTGAGTCAGTATCAAACATCGCCGTGCTGCAGACAAGACAAGCTGCTCTTTATTCGCTCTGCAGCTGAAGGCCTGCAGGCAAACAGAGGACTGTAAACTGTGTTCTGTCCTCGTCAGGAAGCAGGGGGACCACAATAAGAGTTTACTCGTCACAGTTCATGGACTAATCTTTGCCATCAACCATGGAGCCGATGCTGAAGTGTAAAATCCTGCAGTTCCTCGAGTGTCCACTAGAGGATGGCTGCAGAAGCACAGGAAGTCACATACACAAAAAAAACCAAACAGGTCTGATTAGCTCATGTCTCGATCAACACACACTGTACGGGGGTGAATGTTTTGATGACTCATCAGTTTTGATTTGATGAAGGATAAGAGTTATTCACAATAAGGCGTGTAGCTGACCTGATTGACAGGTGGGCGCGGTGTAACGGTTTGTCAGGAGGCTTAAAACCCGCCTCAGCTCCAGCTCTCAGCCTGTCGTTAGGTTGACTGAAAGTTAGGCTGAGACAGCATTTCCAGCATGGAGACCGCCATCGATGGGACTCCAGCGCCCCCTGCAGGAACAGACGGGTGACAACACTCAGGCTTCAATCATTCATATTTACAGTCTGAGTCGATGCATCAAACAGATCTGTTGAAGTTTTCAGAAACTTCAGAATTGTTCTCACAAGTTTCTAAATGTTCCTGGTGAAATGAAAGTAAGAGGAGCAAACGGCGGCCTGCCATCATCAGCCCTGAAGGTGGCTGTAAAAAAACAAGACGTGAAATCTGACTGATCAGCCTCCATCAGTTTGTTTCACTGAGATTCTGAAGCAGAGCGTGTGCTATCAGCATGACGGAGACACATGACGTTTGAGGAGGTTTCTTCAGAGCTCATAGAGTTTCTTGCTCCAGAAGAAGAACTCAAACTCCTGCATACCATCTTAACCGAACAACTACATTGCATGGTATTTATGCAATTTAAACATTGCTCTCTTTGATTATCACTCGGCAGCTTTTGGTTGAAAATATGACCGAGGACGTGAAGTTTTTTAAAGCTTTAATATCAATCATCTTAAAATGATGGATGTTTTCATGGCGTCTGTGCGTCGATTAAACGCTACAAAGCAAAGGTTGCATTTTCTATCCCCCCTTTGTTCACTTGTTAATTTGGGGCAGATTGTCTGAATGAAATACAAGCAGAGTTACTTCCTGACATCGTGGTTTTGTTGGCTGAAATCATAGAGGAGGTGCTGAAGCTCTGTCAGACAGAAGACGGACGCTAATAGAGCGAGCTTGTTCTGAGAGAAAGGGACGAGTTCATCCTAAAGATTAATTGGTTTGAGAGAAAGGCGCCATGTTTCAAGTTCAAGGTGTGACATTTAGAGGCAACAGGAGAGTGAACTTCATTATGAAGATTTATGAAAATGATTCAGGCTTTAAATTCAGTTCAGCCTCCCCATTATAAAAAGAAAAGTGAACTAAGCGCTGCATTATTCTCTGGGATTATGATGTCCATGTTAGCTCTTTTTAAGGAAGAGATTGATGCTGAATGAAAGAGACACGCAGAGAGACCGGACCAAACTAAACGTGTGATTCAGCTCTGTGCAGAGAAGTCTTTGTTGTTTGAGTTTTTCACACAGCTGAAGAAAGAGAGAGCGTGGAGCGGTGTCTCTGTGAGCCGAGGCGTGTTTGTCTCTGGAGCAGGTCCGGCCATTAGTACACCGGGGAGATGAGGAGCTATCGAGCCGTTATTGATCGCACACTGGGAACGTCTAGAGATTTATATATATTGTCCTTTCCCAAGGTAAGCAACCAATAAGAATCACAACGGCTGAAATCTAAACTTTGGGTTCTTTGTAAAGACTGTCAATCATCTTTAGTGCTACGATCATATTTTAGGAGACGGATGAAGAAGATACAAACAGAAAAACTGAAAAGCTGCAATCTTCTTTTCTTGACGTATTTCAAGTTTGAGCAGCATGTGCAAAAGAACACGTGTTCTTTAACGTGCTTATACATCTCTATATAAGCACGTTAAAGATGTCATCCACATTCAGCACGTGTCGGTGTCATACACTCAAGCTGTCCCTTAACACTATAGCTCTAACATCTTTAGTGCAGGATGACACGCTCACTGTCCACACTGCATCTGTAAAATATTTCATTTTCTGCTCTGTGAATTTCAGTTTCCTCTTGTAAACGTTATAATACGTGGTGCTTTTATTTTGAAAGTGGACAAACTGAAGTGTGGTGCTTTTATTTTGAAAGTGGACAAACTGAAGTGTGGTGCTTTTATTTTGAAGGCGGACAAACTGAAGTGTGGTGCTTTTATTTTGAAGGTGGACAAACTGAAGTGTGGTGCTTTTATTTTGAAGGCGGACAAACTGAAGTGTGGTGCTTTTATTTTGAAGGCGGACAAACTGAAGTGTGGTGCTTTTATTTTGAAGGTGGACAAACTGAAGTGTGGTGCTTTTATTTTGAAGGTGGACAAACTGAAGTGTGGTGCTTTTATTTTGAAGGTGGACAAACTGAAGTGTGGTGCTTTTATTTTGAAGGTGGACAAACTGAAGTGTGGTGCTTTTATTTTGAAGGTGGACAAACTGAAGTGTGGTGCTTTTATTTTGAAGGTGGACAAACTGAAGTGTGGTGCTTTTATTTTGAAGGTGGACAAACTGAAGTGTGGTGCTTTTATTTTGAAGGTGGACAAACTGAAGTGTGGTGCTTTGTATTGACGAGCTGTTGACTTAGATCACAACACTCAGAGGCTCGTCAATAAACGGCTCGCAGTGAGCTGAATAAAGTTTTTCTCCGGTGTTGACAGAGGTCAAAGGTCAACACTTCAATCATGATGTGGATATTATTAATGCACCACTATCTCCATTTTGTACAACAAACTAACGAGCTAAAAAGCTAATGAGCTCTGCTGAGTGAGGAGAGAGAGTGGTAGTGTTGTGTAGCGCTCCCCCTCCTCGTTCCTCGCCCGTCTATGCGAGCTACAGAGAGTAAAATAGAAACGGGGCAGCGGGGTTAAAACGGCGCGCTGCCTCCCACGTGTGCAGTTAGGACCCTCCAATAGGAAACGATAGAATAAAGCTGATTTATGCGCAGACGCTTGCTTGTGTAGCACTTTGTTAGGACCGCTGTAAGGAAATATTTTAATGGTAACATTTTTTGGTGATAAAAACTGATAGAAAACTTTTTATTAGAGGTCCTTTAAGGGTCCTATTAGTCTTTTTTATTCAGAAGCATGTTTCAGTATGTTCCTTGTTTCTTGCTACAGTTTTTACTATAACTGAATAACTCTTCTACACTCGTGTTTTACAAAACAACATTTTGAATTTTTAAATGATAATAAAAATAAGAATGTAGAACTCTCTGTCCTGTGACGTCATCGAGCCATTCTTATGACAAAGACGCCTTCTAAAACATCTTTGACATCGTCTAGATTCTTTAGTCAGACAGCTTTCAGCAGTCTGATCAGAGCAGCCAACAGAGCGAGACACAAAGAGACACAGAGCAAACCAGAGCGTCCTCAAACATAGTAAGAATGGAGACCAGCGTGAAAACCAATCCCAAGAAAGGCAGGAACAAAATCATGAGCAAGTTCCTCATCTGTTCCTCAAACCAGGGAGCTGGAGCCGTCCAAGTTTCAGACAAACCTGCTGAGCGTCATGAAGACGTGTTTCAGCCTGAAAACCAGCCTTCAGAGCTGGAAGACAAGGTCTCTAACGACCGCCCTGTCCAATCAGCAGCCTGCAGACCAGAGAGAAGAGAGAGTCCTCAATGTGAAGAGGCTGCAGAGCAGGAGACACAGGATGTCCCTCTACCAGTCAATCTTTGGAAGGGAATAACTCTGCAAGAGATGATTGACGAGGTCAAGAGTCTGCAGCTTGATGAAGGAGACTTCCCTCCACTGCCAGGCAAAGGGCCCCTTCGACAGCCTGAGGGGTCTCCTAGACTTGCAGTCATTTCACAACACCCTCAGCAGACTCCTCAGAAGTTTCTGCAGGCTGTCATGACACAACAAAAGCCTGCAGAGAGTCAACAGCAGTCTGATGATGGGATGACGCCGAATAACCTTGAAATCTACCTCCAGCAAACCAACCAGGGTCTGATTCAAATCCCTGAGCTGGACCTCCAAAGGCTCATGGCCAAAAATGAGGACAAGGTGACTCAACTGGAGGCAGAAAAGGCCGCCTTAAAGGACGAAGTAAAGCTGTTAAAGGACCTTCTCCATGCTAGCACAGCTGCGGCGACTAAAGAGAAGACGGTTCTCCGCATCAAGGTTTCAAAGAAGGCGTCAGCAGAGAGAGAAGCTCTCCTTCAAAACGAAGTACTCTGGGATGCTCTCCAAGCCGAAAGAGATCGGTGTAAGGAGGTTAATGCAAGCTTTGCTAAAGAACAAGAAGTAACCTCTGCACTAAAGAAGGCACTGGCTGATGTGAACAAGAACCTGCAGAGCCAGCAGCGTCAGTGGGACGAGGAGAGGTCATGTCTCCTGGCTGAGCAGGAGGAGAACACCATCAAACTAACGGCTGCCCTGAATCAGGCAAAGGAGGAGCTGGACAGTCAGAGAGATCAGTGGCAGCAGGAGAAGTCCTCCCTCCTTCAGTCCATCGCAGTCATAAAGCAGAGCCTGGAGGTCAAAGAGGAGCAGAGCGCTGCGTCCGACGGCCTGACGGAGAGACTGGTGAAGATGGAGGACCGGGTCGAGGAGGAGATTCAGAAGAAAACGAAGAAGCCGATTCTGAGAAAGAGATTTAATAATCTTTTCAAATGAACCCCGACCTTTGACCCCTTCAGATCCTCCTACACCTGTCGACCCCTCCTGTCTCCTTACACCTGACCCTCCTTTCCTAACCCCCCTACACCCCCCTGTCATAATTACTGCTGCAGTATAGAAGTTATGACATCAGTTATTATATATCAAGTATAATAAAAAACATTATAAGCATTAAGAACAGTTGTTGTTGTTGTTGTTTTGGTTGATGAACAAAATGGCTGTTGGCCTTCAGCGAATTGTTTAAGCATAACTGACCACATGGGGGCGCTACATGAAAGTTTGAATACTTTAGCAATCGTAGATGTGTAAACTCACCGTTTGAAAACATAACATTTGTTTAGTCTTTCTGATTAACGTGATAATAATCTTTGAATTAAAACCTGTTTGATTGAACTCAGTTTTATTTGAAGCCGGGCTCACACTGCAGGATCATCGGGACGATTTCAGGTCCGATTCTTCCTTCCCGACAATCGCGGGGTCGTTCACGACTGTTTGTACGTATTTTCAGGAAGTCATTCATCTTGATAATTTTGTGAATATATCTTTGAATTGTGTCAACCATCTACAGTAAGAGTAATTCTTCTTTTAGGTTTGTGAAGCTGTAAAATAAGAGACCTCAGAGCAGCAGAGTGTCTGCCTTATAGAGATAGAATTGGTAGGCTGTACCTTCTAGCAGAATATAAGCAACACTGTGTAGATGAATACTTAGCCAGCGATTGTGAGATCTTGGTCAGCATGTGTGAGCAATGGTCAGATATCGAGTTCGGCACGGTATGATCCAATCGTTCCTGATGTGAAAACACCCTCAGACTTTCAGAATGAAGAGGATCATTTCTTTTTATCTGCACTGTCAGTAATTATTTACTAATTGTCTTGTTATCTCTCTCACAGTCATTTAAATGTGTTTGGGTAGTTTTCATTTCACAGACTTCCAGGTACTCTGTCGTTTGTTTGTTTGACTTTTATCAGCCGTCATGAAGGTGTATAATGTATGTATAATGAACGATACATACGAGTGACTGTGAAGTGAAAACGTTTCTCTGCAGACAGAGTGTGAATGATAGAATTGTAGCTCGTCTAAACGTGCAGCCAGCATTATTCCCCGTCAGACCCCGTTCAGTGCAGGAAGCCAACATTCACTTAGACTCATTGGTGGCTATATTTGCCATCTGTGCTTGTTCAGAAGGGGGTCTCTGGACGCAGATGAGAGCGCCTCCGAATCTTCCTCAAAGTCCTGTTTTCAAAGTGCTGGAAGGCTGAGAGAGGACTGACATGTGCGGGTTTGATGTGTGAGCTATTTCCATTCACACAAAAGCCAGAACACACTCTCTGGCGGGTTCTGTTTGGCTCTCTGAGTCACCCTTCGCTTTAATTGAACAGTGATATCTATTTAATCAGGGATCATTATACAGTTCACCGCCGTATTTACACTAGAGACATTTGTATGCATCGTTTAGCAACAGCATCTTAAAGAGCGGCTCTTCAGATTGATTGCAAACACAGAAGAGCCTGACCACATTTACATCCGACACGCTCAAACACCGAGACGTAAAGCGTTGACTAAAATGCGTGAGCAGAGAAATTGACTGCTTTCTATTTTGGTGTTTCAAGGTGAGCACTCGGAGACATCAGGCTTCTTATTACTGGGCTTAACAGGCTGCCTTATTAAGGATTCTGGTTGGACGCATCTTTGCAGAGAATCCTAATTAGTGTGACTTCCAACAAAAGACGGAGGATTGTGCCATCTGCCTCACATAACGAGGATTCCTCACTAATTAAAAACACCTAGGAGAGCAGTTAGGGAGAAATACCTGGTGAGGTTTGGAAGGTGAGGGAGATCTAATGAACATAAACATGAGTATAAGTTCCACCTTTATAATGGCAGCGAGCGTATCTTTAGAGAAACACATCTGTGCATGACCAAAACATTCCCCCTCCTGTCGGCTTGTTAGACGTCTCAGACAGATGCTGGATTCATTCACGCGGCCGCTTTCAGCACAACATTTCAAACATGTTTGGATGGTATTTCACATTCAGTGTTTACGTCACCAAAGATCAGGTGAGCAGAGAGCTGAAAAGACTCCGTCCCAGGAAGGCAGCAGGCCCGGCCAGGGTGTGTCCTAGGATGCTTAAGGCCTGTTCTGCTGAGCTGGGGGAGCCGCTTCAGCATGTCTTCAACATGAGCTTGCGGCTTGGGAAGGTCCCTGTGCTCTGGAAGACCTCGTGCCTCACCCCGATCCCTAAGAAGAAAAACCCCAGTGAGCCAGGCGACTTCAGACCAATCGCACTGACATCCCACGTCATGAAGACCTTTGAACGGCTGCTGCTCCATCACCTCAGACCCCAGGTCCACCACGCGCAGGATCCACTGCAGTTTGCGTACCAGGCGAAGGTGGGCGATGCCATCCTCTATCTGCTACACAGGGCGTACTCTCATCTGGACAAGGGGAGCAGCGCGATGAGAATCATGTTCTTTGATTTCTCAAGCGCCTTTGACACCATCCACCCCCTCCTACTGAGAGACAAGCTGACTGAGATGAGGGTGGACTCGTACCTGGTGAGATGGATCACTGACTAAGTTAGTACGTCAGACTGAAGGACTGCACATCTGACACTGTGGTCAGCAGCACCGGAGCACCACAGGGGACTGTGCTCTCTCCTGTCTTGTTCACCCTGTATACCTCTGACTTCCAGTATAACTCCGAGCTCTGCCACATGCAGAAATACTCAGATGACACTGCGATAGTTGGTTGTGTCAGGGATGGACAGGAGGAGGAGTACAGGAGCCTGATTGAGGACTTTGTGACGTGGTGCAGTTCGAACCATCTGCAGCTGAACACCAAGGAGATGGTGGTGGACTTCAGAAGGAACAAGCCACATCTGCAACCTGTTTCCATCGGGGGGGTCGACGTGGAGGTGGTCAGGACCTACAGATATCTGGGGCTGCAGTTGGATGACAAACTGGACTGGTCACCAAACATGGACACTACCTGTAGGAAGGGACAGAGCCGTCTGTACTTCCTGAGAAGGCTGGGGTCCTTCAACATCTGCAAAAAGCTGCTGCAGATGTTTTACCAGTCTGTTGTGGCCAGTGTCCTCTTCTACGCTGTGGTGTGCTGGGGATGAAGCAGCAAGAAGAGAGATGCAGCACGTCTGGACAGACTGGTGAGGAAGGCTGGCTCTGTGGTGGGCACAGAGCTGGACTCTCTGGTGACGGTGGCAGAGAGAAGGACTTTGGACAAAATGCTCTCCATCATGGACAACACCCACCACCCTCTGCACAGCACCTTCACCAGGCAGAGGAGCATGTTCAGTGGCAGACTGCTGTCACAAGCGTGCTCCACGGACAGACTTAAGAACTCTTTTGTCCCCCTGGCCATAAGACTGTACAACATCTCACTGTCACGGCAGGGATAAAGCACTCAGTGACTCCTGGACTCATTTTTCATCTGTACTGCTGTCCTAAGAGTCAGCCTCTAGTTGGACACTTTAATGCTCATCTGACAATCACTTTAATGTTTGCACTGACTGTTTAATAACTGTTTAATGACTGTTTAATGTCTGCTTTCACACTTCCTGCACTACCTCCATCTTAA
The DNA here is from genome assembly GCA_020745685.1 of Tautogolabrus adspersus. Lineage (NCBI taxonomy): Eukaryota > Metazoa > Chordata > Actinopteri > Labriformes > Labridae > Tautogolabrus > Tautogolabrus adspersus. Next base: position 26,745,442 of record CM036551.1, on the reverse strand, counting down.
ACACTACTGTACAACAACACATACCTTCAGAAGGTCAACACTCTCCATCTCTTATGTACAGGTCTAATTACAGATGCTCTTTAACTGTTTATAGGTTTCTTTTAAATTGCACATATATTTCTATTCCTGCACAGGTTGGTACATTTCATTATATAAGTTGTATAGGTCTATTTACAATTGCACAGGTTTAATTTTTTATTCTTATTCATAGAGGGGCTTCCTAAATCTTGTTTCGGGTTAATATATATATATACAGTATATATGTTCTGGGCGGAGCTGGTGTGTTTCCTCCAGCCAATGACAGCGCAGCAGGTGAGTTTAAGAGTGGATCAATTCAGTGATTGGACGAGATTCAAACCGGTGAATATGACGGACGTGGACGTAGCAGCGAAGAAGAGAAAATATAATCACAGTGAGGAGAAACACCAAGTGGATAAAGCTCGTTCTAAAACGAGGGTGAACCATGTGTTGGCTTTTACCCGTGGACGTGAGTTGGTCTGCTTCCTGTTGGACAGGCAGGTGACAAACACCGGCGGTAGCTTGTGCTAGCGTGCGTTAGCTTGCAGTGTAGCTACAAGCAGTAAACGTACACACTACGTCCTGCAGTGAGTGAGAGCTTCTGGGGGGGAGGAGCCCAGGAGGAGGGGCCAGTTTGAATGTTGTGTTTACAAACATTTCTACTGACTCCACCTTTAAAATAAAAATGTCTTGGTGTAAGGAAAACTCCAAAAGGAAAATATTTATACACTAAAACCATTTATAGAAAACTTCTCGTCTATTCTGAACACTGACAGCTTCCTGTGTATGAAACACTTTGTGAACGATATTCACTTCTCAAAATGATTCTACTCTGTGAGACGTGGAGACAATTCCAGCAAGTCCCTAATTGAAAGACTAAAAGCGGTTCCACTTGAAAAGGTAATTAGTGGGAGATGAATTTGTCACAGAGTGTTTGGTGCTATGTGCACGTCAGGACACGACGAGGGAAAGAGGGTCAGTAACTGTCCGCCACAACCACGCTCAATTTCACACCGATGATACGTTTGTATAACCGGACCGAAGAGGGGAAGAAACCTGAACGATGATGGTTTTAAAGGTAATGAAGACACACAACAGAATGTGTTACTCTCAATATCAACTAAACAGATTTACAGGCTGCAACAACTATTACAATATGATAACAGCTGTCATGTTTAAAAGCAATTTACTGTGAGCTATTTCATTGTGCTTTAAAGCTGCAGGAGAGTCTGAGTCCAGCACACACACACACGCACACGCACGCGCACACACACACGCACGCACACACACACACACACACACACACACACACACACACACACGCACACGCACACGCACACACACGCACGCGCACGCGCACACGCACACGCACACGCCCACACACACACACACACACACACCATGCACTGCTAATGCCCTGCAGGCACAGGTTTCATTTGAGCACATTCATTACCTTTTAATTGCCTCTAAATTGCAATGTGACCCATCACATCAATAACACTATCTTTGTAACGGGAGAAATGAACCTCAGCGGGGTTACACTATGTGTGTGTGTGTGTGTGTGGGTGTGTGTGTGTGTGTGTGTGTGTGTCAGCAGATAATTCTATATACGCTGATAATGTGTGTCTTTATGTCTTTATTCTTGGATAAAAGGAGGACCAGGTGTGTGTGTTTGTGTGTGTGTGTGTGCGTGTGTGTGTGTGTGTGTGTGTGTGTGTGTAAGCTTGTGTGTGTGTCCTCAGCGTGATTCCGTTGGAGCTGATATTTCCACGATGAAGGTGAATCAAAATGTGTTTCATTTTAATCCCCTCTGATTACACACTGTCGTGCTCTACCTGAGCCCGCTCACAGAGCTGATCTCAAACACCCCCGCTGACCTTCAGAGCAGAGACAGGCGGCTTCCTGCAGGCTGGAAAAACTCGCACAACAACACATGATTAAAACAACATAGCAACATACCCAGGGAATTACCAAGAATATATGTTTTTGCACAATCATACCAGCAAAACGCCAGGGAAGATGATACTAAGAACGATGACCGCATGTGCAGAGTTGGTACCCGAGTAAAGTCGGACTGTGAAGACAAACAAACGGCTCGCTCGAGGTGGTCAGGGATGTTGTGCTACAGGATCTTCATCCCTCATAAGTACAGCTCTCATTAGTAAACCTGGATGTTAACTTCCCTGGTGAACAGCTAGGTGTCGCTTAAAAAGCAAACCGTTTAAATTAAGTCTGAGTGACATGGCAAAATGTTTCAAATCAGGCAGGTGGTGCTAGCACTGCTAACGTTAGCCACACTCCACAAACCAGACTGACATCGTCTTTAACTAATCAAGCCATTATTTCCCTCAACTTCATTAAAGGAGCAATCTGTACCTCTGACACCTAGTGTTTAAAATGGGTACTGTAGTCCAAATTCAAGTGGCATTTGGCTTTTTAAATAATGTAAAGTATTAACCACTTGTTCATCGAGGCTGAGTGGAACTGCAGCCAAAACAAATATTAGAGTTCCACTTGGACTCTGAGCTTCCATATCAGCCGTTATAATGACTGTACAGTTTATCGCTGCCGTATTTAATCAGGTGTAAGGCCCCGTGTCCAACTGGCGTTTTTTCTGTGCAGTAAAGCCCTGGCATGCGCTCGGGAGTGCTGCACGTCCGTCCTGTCTCCATGACAACAGTCTGTTTGCAACGGCCGTTGTATGACCGACACTGCCCCGTTACTTTTTACTGCATGTTTTATATTTGAGATCGTTTATTTCCCGATCAGAGGCGGAGTGAGGAGGATGTGGGTACAAGACATGATCATTAGGCGGCAAACTACGGGGAATATCATACATTTGGAAAAGAGCACAGGTGACGTCAACAGCACCTTTCTGAAAAGTTGAACGATTTTCAACTAAAAGAGCTCGGAGCAGTTGCACAAAAAAGGCAGAGCGCTCGGAAAAAAGACGCTGAACCACGCTCTTACTCCGGACTGCCGTCTTCTGCTGCTCCAAACATTCTCTCCTCATTGAAAACTATTGAAAAAAGACACTGGCGCTCTCTAGGTGGCCTAGTATTCTGAAAATATTCTGCTCTTTCCAGGAATTAAAGGAATCACTTTGGTCTTCTGAATCCGCCCAATCAACAAGTTAAAGGAAAACTGTTTAAAATGACATCTTAAAGTTGACGTAAAGTTTTGGCGTCTATGTTGCCAAATTAAAAAAGAGAAACGACCACAAACTTTCAGAGCTCTACAGTCGTCCCTGTTTGAGTCTTAAATCACAGATCAGCGTCTTCTAATAGAATCTCACCTGAACCATCACCTGTCACCTCAAACCCTGACACATGAGTGCTGACAGACGGAGTGGAGAGGAAAAGTGCAGACTATCAGGAGATTTCCCTGCAGACCCTCACCGCCAGGTAACACCACCCTCCCTCTTAATTGCACCTCACAGTTAGGAGTCATTTTCTCACATCCAGGAAAGAGACTCTGGTCTTAATTTGCTGTTAACGACCCCTCAGACCGCCACCCTCTCCAGACAAGGCTATATTAGGCTTTAGTTAATTCTGGTCCCAGCAATCCTCTGAGGTGACGGTGGCTCAGGTACAGTATGCAGCTCACAGCGCAGGTCTGCAGCGATGTGATGAAGAACACAATCAGAGCCCCTTAAACGCTTCCGGGTCATTTCACTCAGTTAGAAACCTTCCTAAGCAAAAAAGACAATTCGAACTCACCCTGAGACTAAATAGACAATGAGAGCATCAACACTGGAGGGAAACACACAGAGGCAGGAATAAAATACCAGAAACACTGAGGACAACAAAATAAATCATGAAACACTGAAGACACACAGAGAACTCAAGAATAACAAAACACAGCTGAACATAGGCAGACACAAGAATAAGAAATGACACCAACACAACAGGAAACACTGAAGACTAAACTAGGAAACAATCAACACTGGGATAGATAATTAACTAAGTACCAAAACAAGAGTAAACCATGACACATGATCTTTAACTGCATCTGTGCATTGGCAGGTAGTGTCTGCACGGTAAATGCTTTCATCCGGTTTGGTAGTCGCCTACTTGTGGTTGTTTTTGAGTGAAATAAGAACTTCTCCTTTTCCTGGTTTCTTGAGGTGATAAGTATCGGCTTCCTACCGATGCTTTCAGTTTGCTCTCTACATGGTCATAGACTTCCTCTCAGAGAGAGATAGTGAGGAATAACATGCTGGATAGGAACCACCGGACTGTTTCAATCCCGGGCCGCCCGCTCTGAGGACTACAACTAATTAGACCTATTTGTTTTTGGAACCAGGCTGTAAACGTGTCTATTTATGCTGTAAAAACGGCTTTTTGCCAGACATGTGGATGTGACTTCCGGTGTTCCTGGAGCCAGCCTCTAGTGGACACTCGGCAAACTGCGGGATTTTGCACTTCAGCATTGGCTTCATTTTTTAAGACCGGAGGTTGCCGCTTGTTTACCGCCCACCCCTACGCCTCACATATTGCTGGTACTAGTGTGCTTGTGTCAGCTACAGCCCACCTCAGACGCTAGCTGCTGTGTTAGCCTCACTGGTCAAATAGGCTAAAAAAATGAATACTGCACTGTTTGAAAAGCACAGCCAATCACGTGAAAGTACTGCAGGTTACACATATTAATAATGAATCTTTACAAAATGTCATAACTAATAATAAGACAAGATGATACTGCACACCCTTAGGTAATGAAGACAGAGCACCGTGTGTGGGGAGCCTCAATTAGTCTTCAAACTTTCTCTCCTGTGAGCATGAAGCAGTAAGTTTGGAAGTTGCATGTTGCCGTGTCACTTTTAATTGCTTCCTCTGTAAAAGTGCCTTGGTAGTTTTTTCACTTGGATGTCACGCTTATGTTGTGAATCTGTATTTAAGCAGACAATTTTAACAAAGGACGTGTCTGAAAGTGTGTGAATGATTATGGGTCGATGTACATTCAGAAAATAGTGCTGGCTTCTCTGACAACAATGCAGCAGCCAGTATGTCCTCCTTCTAACTTTAGATTCTGGTCCTGAATGGTCTGGATTTGTTTGGACCAGAGAAGGTAGGCGGTTTTAAGGCACCCCCACACGGCCGTTTTGGACGCCCCTCGGTTTGCCAGATATGAGAGCAGTTATCAGGTCAAACCAACAGGTGTTGCAGCGATGGAAGCGGGCAAGAGAACTGGTTCAGATAGAAGTGATTGTACCCGACCTAAAAAGCCTCTGCATGTTTCTAATAAGCTGTTCCCTCCAAAATAACTATTAGTCAGGCTTTAAAAAGGGGATACAGTCCTTTTGTCCAGCACATGACTGGTCCCAACAAAAGTAAATAAAATTTGCTTCGACCCAACTCTAGTTTGCAACCCTTGACAAGTCCAGGATCAAGTTAAATGGAAAAGCAAAGAATGGATGGTAAATGCATCCGGACTTATTTAAGGAAATGAAAAACATGGATCGACTTCTGTTGCACAAAGCAGAAGAGCTCCAGTTAGAGAGCAGGTGGGGGACATGCATGGCAGAGACACAGTTGATATTTTCTGGATTGCTGAAGAAGCTGCAGACAAGAAAACACCAGAAAATATTTTGTGCAAAAATAAAACCAACTGCAACCCTTAGGCGAATAGTTTTTCATGCAACCTTTTTCTTTATTAAAAATTGTGTTGAATTACTTTGAGCTTCTCAGACTATCTGCTATATTTTTTCATGTCATGAAGACTTGTTTTGAATTCCAGCGAAGGAAGTTGTTACTTGTGCAGACTAAATAAAGAAGATTTGAGTCATATGAAGCTAAATCTAAACATTAAAGTCCAGGCTGCTTAAAAATAGTCCACTTTAGGTACTTCCACTTACTCTGCTGTTAAGGCAGACTTTTTAAATCCACATTTAAAAAAGCAACTCGTCACCTGGCCCTGCTGCCAACCCGCCGACACGCAGGTCTGCTTTGGTCATCTGTGCTCCCCGGCGTGCTGCAGCACCCTGCAGGTTCTCTTAACTTGACTCAAACGTCAGTCTGTCCCGTTTCTATTTTAAAATATTTGAACTCTGACAACAGGTTTCGACATCTTAACAAGGACCAGATGGTAAATGGACAAATTATACAAAATGAACATCAAAGGATTTGAGAATGTAATAAGAAGAAGTGGGTATAGCAACCATGACATCATCCATTTTTGTCTACTGCCTTTTGAAAGCTTTGAGTTTGTTATCGTGTTTTTTTAGAAGCAAGAGAAGTGAACATACGTGACGACATCCAAGTTATACGTTCAGTGCTTAAAGCTAGGGTTGGTAATTTTCGAAAACTAGCATTATTTTGAAAGTAGCATTCTCTCCGTGCTCCGTCTTCACCCAACCCCTCCCCTCTGTGCTCCCTCTAAAGCCGCGCCCCTCACTTACATGCACTAGCGCCATAGACTGCCACAGGAATGACGTAATTTTGTAGGCCAACCCGGAAGTAGCATCGCCATGGGTTCCTACGAGAATTCGCCTATGGGATTTTTGCATTGGATTTTGGATGATTGCAGAAAATAAGCTCTGTGGCTAACACACGTTTCTGATGCGTAGGCGTTTTGTTCAGCAGGATAATCTTTACAAATGAACACCACTTTTATGAAGTTTGAAGCGTTAATGCAGCCGAGAGAAGTAAAAAGCTAACGTTATGCTACAAGCGAACTACACCACGGTCGGTTGATTTTAACGTCACTACCGTTATACTTCATCGATCTAATCAGTGGTTTTGACGAGCTAGTGAAACTGTAGCTTAATAAGTTGTTTATTAACCTAATATTTGCAAGAGCACTGAAAAACAAGACTAGAGGCTGTAAGGCGGACTAGTGAGAGAGTTCCCGGCGTGATGACGTTTAATGTCCCCGACAACCACTGTAGTCTCATTTAGCCACTTGTTAGCTACCGCCGTTTTTAGTACGCGTAAAAACTTTAAAATTCAAAAGTTGGGGTCTTATCCAACGTAGTTTATCTCGTCTAACAAAACGCCAACATCTCTTAAGCTTGTGTTAACCACAGACCTTATTTCAGGCGTCTAACCACAAACCCATTCAAAATCCCCATTGACTTTTAGAGTTAGGAACCCATGGCGCTAAAATGCTAACTCACTTCCGGGTTTTAGGACTCATTCCTGCGGCAGTCTATTGGTCCAGAAGCGGATTTCAGCTCATGCTTTGAGTGTGGGCTCGTGCATGCATCCGAGCAGGGAGACAGGGTGGAATGGTTGGTTCATAAAACTCGAACCGAGTGCAGACGAAGTTTTTACATGTTTACAACTGCTACAGATAACGGATTTCCTTTGTTTCTTTTTCAGAGCACATAATATATTTAATAATAATTAATTTCTGTCAGGACCTAAAGACAGTTTCAACCAACATCTTAAAAAGTGGATCTGGAAGAAATTACCAACCCTGCCTTTAATGGGATACTTCACCCATTTGCATTAAGCTTTGTATCATTAGAAACCTGGTAGTATTTTTGAATGGTCGTGCATCCCGCCCTCATTTTCCCCTGAGACGGGAAAGCTCCGTATTTCTTGTCTGAAAAGGAGCCTCTGATGACACAAAAATCGTCATTTAGCGTCATCAGAGGCTGCTGTGGTTAGAGGGGATGAAACTACATCGCTAGTTCCTCATGTTTTCGACCACTGAAGCTACAGACCTATTACAGATCAGTGGGTGGGGCTTCACTGCCAGAAACTAAAAGCAACGTCCGCCATCTTGCTAGGAAGCTATGCTAACAGACTCTATGGAGAAAGCTGAAAAGAACCAGCAATAGCAAAAAAAGTTTGTTTCAACTTCAAACTGATGGATGAAGGGGATTTTGAAGGTCTTGTGCTCGAATCGGAAGTTTGTGGCTCTCTCTACGAGCCGCAATATAGCGACGAGCAGTTGAGGCTGATGGTGGAACAGGAGGCGCCGGTGAGGACGAGGAGCCCGGGCCGGCTCGAGCTGGGGCAGACTGGTGGTGTCGGTGCTCTCACTGTTTGCCTATGGACACAGACATAGAGTCCGTTTGCTGCCAGGAGTTAATAAGATGCCAATTCCTTCTGGAAGAAATCTCATAATCAGTTGAGTAAACGGCCGTATGTGTTGTAGACAGACTGTAAATAGAGCGTAGCTTCAGTGGGAGTAGCCTGCGGTGCTGTGCATTCTGGGAGTTGTTGTCTTTCTTCCACATGAGCCAAAAAGACACTTTCTGCCGTTTCCCGGTCAAGAAGGCAACAAAACGTATTTCAGATTTCTACTACATATATGACCCAATGTCAATACAGATTCATGTTTCAACGGGTGAAGAATCCCTTTACGTCTTTATTAGCCAGCACATCAGACAAAGAATGCAAACATTTATCTCTGCTATAAAGTGGGATATTTTAACATTTGGTTCCATGAGGATTTACTCACTTTTGGTTTGCAGTTTATGTTCTAGAAACGTGAACTTGAAGACAAGTTTCCCAAATGTGCAAACAACATTTCAAAATTATGTTTGCACATTTTTCTCTTTATTCCTGCATGATCTTGTACTTCTCCAGTGATCTTGTAGTTTTCCTGTGATCTTGTAGTTTTCCTGTGATCTTGTAGTTCTCCTTTGATCTTGTAGTTCTCCTTTGATCTTGTAGTTCTCCTGTGATCTTGTACTTCTCCCTTGATCTTGTAGTTCTCCTGTGATCTGGTAGTTTTCCTGTGATCTTGTAGTTCTCCTGTGATCTTGTACTTCTCCCTTGATCTTGTAGTTTTCCTGTGATCTGGTAGTTTTCCTGTGATCTTGTAGTTTTCCTGTGTTGGGTAGTTTTCCCGTGATCTTGTAGATTTCCTGTGATCTTGTAGTTTTCCTGTGATCTTGTAGTTTTCCTGTGATCTCGTAGTTCTCCTGAGATCTTGTACTTCTCCCGTGATCTTGTAGATTTCCTGTGATCTTGTAGTTCTCCTGAGATCTTGTACTTCTCCCGTGATCTTGTAGATTTCCTGTGATCTTGTAGTTTTCCTGTGATCTTGTAGTTCTCCCATGATCTTATAGTTTTCCTGTGATCTCGTAGTTCTCCTGAGATCTTGTACTTCTCCCGTGATCTTGTTGTTCTCCTGTGATCTTGTACTTCTCCTGGGATGTGTGTACAGCTGCTCATGGCTGCGCTCACGCTCCAGAAACGAAAACAGTGGCACCAACGGACCACAGCGTGCACACAGAGTATGTGGAAATTGGCAGCCGTAGTCTTTCTTAGCAACCAATCAAATACATATTGCCAAATGTATTTTCATAAAGAATCTGAGAATAGCTATTTCTTCTGTTTTTTAAAAGGCAGATGGTTTCAAATATTACAATGTTTGTTTCTTGAGATCTTCAAGGAGCCCTCCTACGAACATCACAAACCACATATTTAAGAAATGCATGTATAAATTAAAGTTAAGGGTGGAATCTGCACACCGCTTTGATATTTTATAGATTAAAACTATGTCAAACATCTGAAATCTGTAGAATTCCCCGATGATTTCTTTAAACATTTTAATAAGAGAACATTTGAGGCTCTAAATTCTTTCTCCCAGAATCCTTCAACACAACTGACCACGTGAACGATCCGGTCTTTTATGATTAACCTCTCGCTAATTGTCTCGTCCCACAATTACGTCTTGAGATCTGAAGTATCCCAACGGCTCACAGGGATAAAGAAGAAATTATGAAGTAATCTATTTTTAATGAAAGATAATCCCACCGTCTAACTTTCAAACGCAGCCTGCTACCTTGATAAAGGCATGAGAAGTCCCACAGAGTGAAACCGGGCGTTGTATGTAGAGTTAATTTCTTCAGTCCGAGTCTTTCACTGCAGCAGCTGATCAGCGGTTCAAGGACGGACTTTGTCTTCCTCGTAGCGAGTAAAGGCCACAGCCCCGTTGATCCAAGAGGAAGAGAAAGTGGACTCATCAAAGCCTTACGAGCTCTTTGAAGGTAACGTGTTCGGCCCATCCCAATCCCTCGCAAGATACGGCAATGAAGGAGAGATAAAAAGAAACAGTTTCAATAATCTACCTTGTCGAGGAAATAAAGGAGCAACATCCAAAGACAGCTGCACACGTACCAGGCGTCAAACATGAGGAGAATAAACAGAACCTGTGCTTTTCACACACTTCTGTCTTTAAAATAATGTGTGATTGGATGAACTATTTTGCCAGTTGGTTTAATAAATAATGAGGGATTTGTGAAGCTTTCTTCTGGGGATTCTTTTCACAGAAAATCTTGAGAAAGTCAGCACAGTGACGCCTCTCACCTGCGGAGGTGTTGATTAGGTGAGTGCTCGGCTCCTGTCAGTATCTCATTTGTCTCTCTCAACGCCCTTTTTATATTCACCAGATTGTCTTCTATGTAAATCTTTACTGCTTTAGCCTCCTGCACACTTAAAAGGGTCATTCAGATTCTTTTAATGCAATCTTCACCATATACCGGGGTCTTAATAACTTAAAGGAGATCTCTTATCCTCCCTGTCAACATTAAGCAGGTCAGTCTGGGACTCCTATTGAGCAGCGCTGTGATATGTGCAGCTCAAAAACCTCATTATTTATCTGATACTGGCGTCAATAAAATCCCTCATTTCAGCCTCTGCCTGAAACGCTTAATTTCAGCTGCTGTCTCTTTAAGGCCCCGCCTCACCACATTGCCACTCTCCTCTGATTGGCCAGCTCTGTTTGCAGTTGCAGGGACATTTGAGTGAGCTGCAGACGTTACAGCCTGTTTACCTGCTGCAGACGTTACAGTCTGTTTACCTGCTGCAGACGTTACAGTCTGTTTACCTGCTGCAGACGTTACAGTCTGTTTACCTGCTGCAGACGTTACAGTCTGTTTACCTGCTGCAGACGTTACAGTCTGTTTACCTGCTGCAGACGTTACAGTCTGTTTACCTGCTGCAGACGTTACAGTCTGTTTACCTGCTGCAGACGTTACAGCCTGTTTACCTGCTGCAGACGTTACAGCCTGTTTACCTGCTGCAGACGTTACAGTCTGTTTACCTGCTGCAGACGTTACAGTCTGTTTACCTGCTGCAGACGTTACAGTCTGTTTACCTGCTGCAGACGTTACAGCCTGTTTACCTGCTGCAGACGTTACAGCCTGTTTACCTGCTGCAGATGTTACAGTCTGTTTACCTGCTGCAGACGTTACAGCCTGTTTACCTGCTGCAGACGTTACAGCCTGTTTACCTGCTGCAGATGTTACAGTCTGTTTACCTGCTGCAGACGTTACAGTCTGTTTACCTGCTGCAGACGTTACAGTCTGTTTACCTGCTGCAGACGTTACAGTCTGTTTACCTGCTGCAGACGTTACAGTCTGTTTACCTGCTGCAGACGTTACAGTCTGTTTACCTGCTGCAGACGTTACAGTCTGTTTACCTGCTGCAGGTGTTACAGTCTGTTTACCTGCTGCAGACGTTACAGTCTGTTTACCTGCTGCAGGTGTTACAGTCTGTTTACCTGCTGCAGACGTTACAGTCTGTTTACCTGCTGCAGACGTTACACTCTGTTTACCTGCTGCAGACGTTACAGTCTGTTTACCTGCTGCAGACGTTACAGCCTGTTTACCTGCTGCAGACGTTACAGTCTGTTTACCTGCTGCAGACGTTACAGTTTGTTTACCTGCTGCAGACGTTACAGTCTGTTTACCTGCTGCAGACGTTACAGTCTGTTTACCTGCTGCAGACGTTACAGCCTGTTTACCTGCTGCAGACGTTACAGTCTGTTTACCTGCTGCAGACGTTACAGTCTGTTTACCTGCTGCAGACGTTACAGCCTGTTTACCTGCTGCAGACGTTACAGTCTGTTTACCTGCTGCAGACGTTACAGTCTGTTTACCTGCTGCAGACGTTACAGTCTGTTTACCTGCTGCAGACGTTACAGTCTGTTTACCTGCTGCAGACGTTACAGACTGTTTACCTGCTGCAGACGTTACAGTCAGTTTACCTGCTGCAGACGTTACAGTCTGTTTACCTGCTGCAGACGTTACAGTCTGTTTACCTGCTGCAGACGTTACAGACTGTTTACCTGCTGCAGACGTTACAGTCTGTTTACCTGCTGCAGACGTTACAGTCTGTTTACCTGCTGCAGACGTTACAGTCTGTTTACCTGCTGCAGACGTTACAGTCTGTTTACCTGCTGCAGACGTTACAGTCAGTTTACCTGCTGCAGGTGTTACAGTCAGTTTACCTGCTGCAGACGTTACAGTCTGTTTACCTGCTGCAGACGTTACAGTCTGTTTACCTGCTGCAGACGTTACAGTCTGTTTACCTGCTGCAGACGTTACAGTCTGTTTACCTGCTGCAGACGTTACAGTCTGTTTACCTGCTGCAGACGTTACAACCTGTTTACCTGCTGCAGACGTTACAGTCTGTTTACCTGCTGCAGAAGTTACAGTCTGTTTACCTGCTGCAGACGTTACAGCCTGTTTACCTGCTGCAGACGTTACAGCCTGTTTACCTGCTGCAGACGTTACAGTCTGTTTACCTGCTGCAGACGTTACAGCCTGTTTACCTGCTGCAGACGTTACAGTCTGTTTACCTGCTGCAGACGTTACAGCCTGTTTACATGCTGCAGACGTTACAGTCTGTTTACCTGCTGCAGACGTTACACTCTGTTTACATGCTGCAGACGTTACAGTCTGTTTACCTGCTGCAGACGTTACAGCCTGTTTACCTGCTGCAGACGTTACAGCCTGTTTACCTGCTGCAGACGTTACAGCCTGTTTACCTGCTGCAGACGTTACAGTCTGTTTACATGCTGCAGACGTTACAGTCTGTTTACCTGCTGCAGGCGTTACAGCCTGTTTACCTGCTGCAGACGTTACACTCTGTTTACCTGCTGCAGACGTTACAGCCTGTTTACCTGCTGCAGACGTTACACTCTGTTTACCTGCTGCAGACGTTACAGCCTGTTTACCTGCTGCAGACGTTACAGTCTGTTTACCTGCTGCAGACGTTACAGCCTGTTTACCTGCTGCAGACGTTACAGCCTGTTTACCTGCTGCAGACGTTACAGTCTGTTTACCTGCTGCAGACGTTACAGTCTGTTTACCTGCTGCAGACGTTACAGTCTGTTTACCTGCTGCAGACGTTACAGCCTGTTTACCTGCTGCAGACGTTACAGCCTGTTTACCTGCTGCAGACGTTACAGTCTGTTTACCTGCTGCAGACGTTACAGTCTGTTTACCTGCTGCAGACGTTACAGCCTGTTTACCTGCTGCAGACGTTACAGTCTGTTTACCTGCTGCAGACGTTACAGTCTGTTTACCTGCTGCAGACGTTACAGCCTGTTTACCTGCTGCAGACGTTACAGTCTGTTTACCTGCTGCAGACGTTACAGTCTGTTTACCTGCTGCAGACGTTACACTCTGTTTACCTGCTGCAGACGTTACAGCCTGTTTACCTGCTGCAGACGTTACAGTCTGTTTACCTGCTGCAGACGTTACAGCCTGTTTACCTGCTGCAGACGTTACAGCCTGTTTACCTGCTGCAGACGTTACAGTCTGTTTACCTGCTGCAGACGTTACAGTCTGTTTACCTGCTGCAGACGTTACAGTCTGTTTACCTGCTGCAGACGTTACAGCCTGTTTACCTGCTGCAGACGTTACAGTCTGTTTACCTGCTGCAGACGTTACAGCCTGTTTACCTGCTGCAGACGTTACAGCCTGTTTACCTGCTGCAGACGTTACAGTCTGTTTACCTGCTGCAGACGTTACAGTCTGTTTACCTGCTGCAGACGTTACAGTCTGTTTACCAGCTGCAGACGTTACAGCCTGTTTACCTGCTGCAGACGTTACAGCCTGTTTACCTCCTGCAGGCGTTACAGTCTGTTTACCTGCTGCAGACGTTACAGCCTGTTTACATGCTGCAGACGTTACAGTCTGTTTACCTGCTGCAGACGTTACACTCTGTTTACATGCTGCAGACGTTACAGTCTGTTTACCTTCTGTTTACCTGCTGCAGACGTTACAGTCTGTTTACCTGCTGCAGACGTTACACTCTGTTTACCTGCTGCAGACGTTACAGCCTGTTTACCTGCTGCAGACGTTACAGTCTGTTTACCTGCTGCAGACGTTACAGCCTGTTTACCTGCTGCAGACGTTACAGCCTGTTTACCTGCTGCAGACGTTACAGTCTGTTTACCTGCTGCAGACGTTACAGTCTGTTTACCTGCTGCAGACGTTACAGCCTGTTTACCTGCTGCAGACGTTACAGCCTGTTTACCTGCTGCAGACGTTACAGTCTGTTTACCTGCTGCAGACGTTACAGTCTGTTTACCTGCTGCAGACGTTACAGTCTGTTTACCTGCTGCAGACGTTACAGTCTGTTTACCTGCTGCAGACGTTACTGTCTGTTTACCTGCTGCAGACGTTACAGCCTGTTTACCTGCTGCAGACGTTACAGTCTGATTACCTGCTGCAGACGTTACAGTCTGTTTACCTGCTGCAGACGTTACAGCCTGTTTACCTGCTGCAGACGTTACAGCCTGTTTACCTGCTGCAGACGTTACAGCCTGTTGTTATGAAATCACAGGGCAAAGGTTAAAACACACCAGATAACCCTTTATCCATTCTCTCTTATAGTTACTCTCAAGTCACTATTTTACTGCATCGTTTCAAACTACATGTACTGTATCTTCAGTTCACTGGATATTTATGGGAACCAACATGACAGCATCCCACACACGCACACACACACACACACACACACACACACACACACACACACACACACACACACACAAGCACACAAACTCTGCCACCATGACTAAGTAGGCAGCTGAATATTTTATTCATCCAGCATTCTTCTCATCATCCGAGTTTGGAAGAGAAAATACATCGCCAGAATCAGGAATCATCCAAGATCCAGGAAGAGTGATAAAAAGGAGGCTATATATAGATGATGTATGACTTTCCCAGAGAAAAACAGTTTTCTGAATATTTCATGGGACAGATTCACACTCCTCTGACGGAGAGAAAGAAGAATCCCCTTCCTCCTCCAAGAATATACATCCATTAATTACTTTATCGTACTTGTAATGCGCCTGCTATCAATCCATTAACACATGCTGTTTCTTCTCTTTCATTATTTCTTCTCTGCATGTCCCCCCAGTCTGAGTCGTCACTCTGCAAATTGAAATGCTGCGAGTTTTGGAGCCAAAGCTTCAAAAGCAAACAGGTGTTTGTGAATCTGCTGCCTCTTGGCTCGCTGCCTAATTTCCATAAAATGATGCATTAACATTTTCACTGAATATTCAGCCTCTTCGCAAACACCCGCTTGGTTGCTCTTGTTAAGTCATTCAAATTAAATAATAAAAAATGCAGCATGGCAGTGCGTCCAAGACACAGTGCAGTGTCCTACACGCAGGCAGCATATGGTATTGGGAATACCGCTCATTCAAGTGGTTGATTGATCGTTGCGCCATCGCCATCGGGCTGTCAATCACACGCTTGCTCCATTGAACAGGACCACCAGACTCACAGCAGTAGTAAACATTAATATTCATGACGGGCCCGTGTCTTTCTTCAGTGTTTTTCTCGTGTAGTCTTTGTTCTGTGCTGCAGTGGCGGCTGGTTTCATGTGAATGTCAGGATAACTTAGTCTGACTCCTTTGTACTGAAAACCGCCTCCATGGAGCTGCTGGTTGTTATTCATGATAGACTTCTCATTCTCACTGCAAAAACGGTGCAAACATTTGCAGATGGCATCATGTAATATTTGTCAAAACATGTCAGACGTCTGCATCAACTTTCTCGATATAGTCCAACAACTCTGCACTACGAAAATCACTGTATTGACTCGGCAAAGGGTTCGACAGTAAAAACAAAAACAGCTCTGAAGAGTGTGCTGACATATGGAGCTCAGCATAAGTTCAAGCAGGAAGACTGGTGATATTCTCTCACTCATTTATTCAATTTCTTCATTCAACTTAGCCCCTCCCTCTCTACCACTTCCCCCGTCTCCCTGCTCTGGTGATCAGCTGATTTGAGGCGTTTACTCTTTAAGTAATCAACCAATCACATTCTGCCACAACCTTTCTCCACCAATCACTGCAGTCACATTTTAAAATCTGTTCTCTCTCTTCCACAGTCAGTTTGTCATTTCAGTGCGATCGCTGCGACCCTCCTCCGTCCAGGTCACCTCCAGTCCAGCTCAGCAGAGTTCAGATACAGCGTCAGAAACCCACTCCTCATCACATCCTGCATTCTTCTATCACCACCACCACCAGGGTCTAGACTCTAGTAGGGGGGGTATCACCACCACCACCAGGGTCTAGACTCTAGTAGGGGGGGTATCTCCACCACCACCAGGGTCTAGACTCTAGTAGGGGGGGTATCACCACCACCACAAGGGTCTAGACTCTTTCAGGGGGGTATCACCACCACCACCAGGGTCTAGACTTCATAGGGGGGTATCCTATCCTGCTGTCGGCTTCATTGCCCCTCCGGGTATATGAAGTGGTCATGATGGCGTCTAATCCCCAAAGACTTTATTTCCTATATTGTTAAATCAATAATTGTTCATGCTTAAGTCTCTCCTGATTGAAATCAGTAATAAGAACAGAAATGTAGCTCCTGCCGTCAGCCTGTGCAGCAGTGTTGTTGACAATCAGAGGGTGCATGCATGATACCACACGGGACCAATGACCACCGTCTGACGATCGCATGTTCTTGCACGCAGCATGTCATGAGTGAACCTGTGACAGCAGAAAAAAGCCCTCGGTCAGCTCCCTGATTACACAGAGCGCTGATTCTGCAGCTCTCCGTCCTGTGCGCCGCTCTCTGCTCGGCCATGTTAAAGCTCTGCTCCAATAAAGAAGAGTCAACATGCGAGGAGCCTCCTCTCCGTCACCTGCGTGCAGGAGACACTCTGAATTCACCTGGTGAGGAACAGCTGGAGGAGCTGTTTGATTAAAACACCCCCACCCCCTCTGTGAATATCTGCCTCGCCTGCACACCGTGTGCAGAGGGAACATATGGGCCACACGCTGACTTTATGATACAGCACGAGGTAATTACAGTCACGTCATCATGAGCTGCATATTTATGTGCGACACAAGGTGATGGTTGAATATAATCTGTAATTTTGATAAATAAAAGGCTGCATCTCTCTGCAGTAACTATAACTCAAACATAATCAACACAGCTCATCATCACAGGATTTATTGCCCTCAAATCAGAAGTCAAATTATTTAGAGTCACACTTCAGGAACTGAAAAACAAACTGGCTTCTTTTTTCAACAGAACGAAGGAGGATTAATCTTCAGATGCTGCACCAGACTGCTGAAAGAGCATATGGTGGCTCCAGCATAAATTAAGATGGAGGATTTCTGCAATACCCATGTGTGTTTGGCTCCTGGCACCCCAGGGCGGACCCCCTATAACCCGTTATGTCTTCACTGTCCCCTGAGTCCGGTTCTTATTTGGTACTTTTGTGCAGTAAAACACTGAAGAGCTGTATTCTCTAAAGTCAGTTTAACCTCCGTCAGCTCTTTTATCTGCTCGCCCAGCTCTGCTGCAGGTTAAGGATCTGTTCCCCGCTGCGTTCCTCCTGTGTTAGGCCTGAAAACCACCGTCCTCTGGCAGTCACAACCACATACTCCAACGGTTTGGACTGCTACTCTCACGCTTGACTTGGCCTAATACTCCAATCTTAACGGCGTTTTTTCCCTCATTTTCAGAGCATCTTTTCACCAACACTCATCGTTGCTTGAGGGCTTCCATTTTTTTCAATACAACAACTTAGAACAAATTAAGAATATGACCTGCTGACGAGAACACCAGTTCAGAGCACACAGAGGTTTCTGGTGCACACAAATATCCGTGAGCCAGCTTGGAGAGTTGGGGGTTTGTAGTGACCCTTCATATTGTTTTTGCAATATTGAAGAATGATATCGCGGGGCGCTGGTGGCGCAGTGGTTAGTGCGCGCACCCCATGTGCTGAGGCTGCGGTCCTCCAGGTGGTCAGCCCGGGTTCTAGTCCAACCTGTGGCTCCTTTCCCGCATGTCGTTCCCCTCTCTCTCTCTCTCTCTCTCTCTCTCTCTCTCTCTCTCTCTCTCTCTGATTTCCGACTCTATCAACTTTCCTCTCTCCTTCTAATAAATGCACAAAAAGCCAAATATAAAAATCTTTAAAAAAATATAAATGTTATCACACATCACGTTATTGCTCATATCGTCCTGCTGTTACAGCGTTTGGAGGCGTGGGTGACTGGAGCCGCTCGCAGCTGTATTTAGGCGAGAGATGGTGTTACACCTGGACAGGTCGCCAGCCGATCACAGGCCTGACATAAAGGAACCTTTCTCAACCGCACCCTACACCTTCTCCTTGCACCCTACCACTCCATTTGAACACTCGGTGGAGGGTCCGCCACGTCGAGTGACGTCCAAAACCTCGGAGATGCAATGCAAACCCTGAAACTCTACTACAGGCATATTCAGTCTATGCCCAGTGTATCCTCATCTTATCGAGCGGTGTGTGCATGATGTGAATCAATAAGTCTATAAAATATGTTCTTTATGTTAGCGGAGGGAGGAGCTGATGGAAAGGAAGAGGTCTCACTTTTCCGAGCTGCTTTCTGATGTCTGAGTACACTCCAGTCTGAGGAGAAAGAAAGCTTTGAATCAATACTGACCCCACAGTAAGAAAGACGTGTTTTCATGCACAGTTAGTCGTGTCAGCAGCTTCGACAGCTTACACACACAAACACACCGCAGAGAGATCGTAATGGTTCAGATTAACAGATGAGAAACACTAACTCAGACTCTCATTATTCCACTGCAGGTTGTTTGTTCACACATCAAAGCGTTGGCTGTCTGTTTCCTGGATTTGAATTAAAGTACATCGTGTCAACCAACACGGATCTGAACGATCTCAGTGAAATGTCAGCTGGAAAACGGAGTTTTTGTTTGTCTTTAATGTCACAAAGAAGCGGCACAAACGTTTGGGTGGATGTTTGTTGTATTCCACGGCTCACTCGCCCTCCATTTGATGTCAATGCTGCGATTTTCTCTCTGCCTTCAGCTTCTACTTTACCTTATCACATGCCGGCAGAAAAACAGCCAGGATCATTTGGAGGGAAGGAACAGGACTGTCGCCTTGAATGGTTAACACGGGGAATCGCCTCGAGAGCTGTAAAGACAAATGTTATCCATCACGTTGATTAAATTCCTTTTAGCTGGTGTCCTTGGCCAGCTAAGTTTGTGTGAGCGTCTGTGGTGCTAACAGCGGTCCCAGTGAGACTCGGAGGATTAATTAGAAATGGACCGCGCGTGTAGAAGTCGCCCTGCTCGCAGTTACATCACCACACCTCGTACCCACAGCCCCCCGGTGTCCAGTGATTGTTTTTAAAGCCTGCTGTGATTCAGGGAACAGTTTCTGTTGAGCT